>JAYKQN010000023.1:0-295000 GCA_036785175.1 Eupleurogrammus muticus
TTCTCTCTCTCTCTCTCTGTGTCTCTCTCTCTCTCTCTCTCTCTGTCTATGTCTCTCTCTCTGTGTCTCTCTCTCTCTCTCTCTCTCTCTCTATGTCTCTCTCTCTCTCTCTCTCTCTCTCTGTCTCTCTCTCTCTCTGTGTCTCTCTCCCTCCCAGGACAGAACATGGCAGCAGAGCTCGGTCCGAGTGCTGTTTATTTTATTGGATGTTTATTTCGCTGTGTAAAACATGCCACTCAGGGTCCTCGCCGAGCGACGCACTCCAACCCCTTTCTCTCTGCCGCCCCCCCCCACGCTCCCCCCGTGTAAACAGTGTGTGTATCGCGAGTGTTTCCTCCACTCGTCTGTGTGGATGTGTAATCCATCCAGTCAGACATTGTAAACAACATCTCTACATGTTTATAAATACTGCCCAACCACTCTAATGAATTTATGGTAATGCCTTGTTACTGCTTCTGCTGTGTGTGTGTGTGTGTGTGTGTGTGTGTATCTCCCTCTCTCTCTCTTATGAGTGTGTGTGTGTGTCACACTGTCTGCGCATGTTTTGCTGGTTTCTGCCGTTCCTGGTGGAGGTTTGATTCCCTGTAGCGAGGCCTGGTTAAAAGCTTAGGGCCTGCGGCGACAGCGACTCCACCGTTATGAAGCGGCACGCCGCGGCGTGAAGGCCGTTAGCAAACCGAGCCTCTTTTTTTTTTTCAGCCCATCCGCCTCAGTTCAACTCACCGCAACAAGCTCTGATCTCTCAATAATGAAGCATATGTGTTGCATTCGCGGGGGAAGTTTATTCCGTTGATTTTGACTGATGATCTTTTAAACAGCGCTGCTGGTGAGCCTACATTTCGCGGCATTTCCTTATTTGAGACAAAAAAAAAAACTTAATTGCTGCTGGAATGGCACCAAACCGGCAGACCGGCCGGCTGCTTATTGGACGAGAGGTGATGACCCGTGTTTTAATTTCCTGTTCCGATGCCATGACTCAGATCCTCCCTGTTATGTTTATAGCAGGTTGACGAGATGACAAGTTGGCAGGTACGGGGGCCCAATACCTGCCATATCGCAGTGTCATGCAGGCTGGTTGGCTGAGCCTTGTTATGCTCTCACACATAACACAAGCCGCCCTTCATGTTACAGTTGAAGGTGACAACTGTGTGAGACCTCTAATCCTAGATTAACTGTGAACTGTGATCATTTTAGAGAGCTTCAGCTCATCCTCAGAAATGTAGGGTCAAAATTCCCACAATGCACTCCTGTGATGATCCAATCAAGCCAATCAACAGTGAATGAATCCAACCAGGCTTATGCCACTACAAAAAACACAGCCAGAGCACGGTCGTCCCTATGTTCCCACATGTGTGCACACCTGGAAGCTAAAACTACAGCTCGGATTTGCATCAAATTCAGTGTAATGTGGGGAAGAGAAAGCTGTGTGTGTTTTATTTATTTTTTAATTTTTTTTATTTTTGAGTAACTAATGTCCTTCTCCACCCTGTGTGCTGCTCAGTGTCCGGTTGGAGATAATTAGCTGCAGTACGTGTCCAGTCTGTCTGTCCACCGGTATTAATGAGCTAAGCATTGCCTAATGATCCATCAATACGCTATCTTCCAGCGTGCCTGACGACAATGTGTCGTTATCTGCTTCCAATCTCCACTTTTATTTTTAGTGACGATTCACCGTTGTTCGATGAGCATGAGGGAAAAGTAGGAAAAAAACAGTTGGTGCCTTTTACCTTTGCTTTATGACAAACTTTAAATTGAATAAATATGAGAAGATGCAAAAAATCAGTGGAGATGGGTAACATGTTACATGTTATGTGTTGATTTGATTATGTGTGTGTGTGTGTGTCCATTGCTCCCACATAAGGCGTCATGGCAACCCATCATCAGACCCAACAGGTGTTATCGCACTGAAAACGCGAGCAGTGATGGACTGTATGCATCTATAATGTGGACCTGTCCTCTCCCTTCTTGATGGAAGCTGACGTCTCTCGTTACCGTGACGCATGTGAGGAGAAGAACAAAGCAGCGACGCGTCGCCCCGAGTGCTGCTCACGAGGCATCGCAGGAGGGGAGAAAAGAAAAAAAAAGTGTAAGCACATTTCACCAAGACACTGACAGGAAGTGACACCTCGCATTTAAGAACTCCTTCAGAGAGTTAATGAATCCGGGCGTCGCAGAAAAATGAAGTTCCTTTTGCAATTTTGTCCATTTAAGCACTTAAAATCTCACTTCACTAAAAACGCGATTGACCCTCAGTAACTTCACTTAGATGTTCTGCTTCCTTTGTACACAAAGGCAGAGAGGAGGAGGAGATATGGTTTATACTAGACAGAAAACAGGAAGCATGGAGCGCTGGCCGGGTGTGGAAATACCTGATCCTGGTGATTTCCAGCCTGAGGATCCACTGATTTAGAACAGCTGAGGAAATCTGAGGCACTCAAGAGGATATCGCTTTAAAAAATAGTCATCATTGTTTCATGGCTACTGAGTTCAAAAACATGCCAATGATCCAGCATTTTATTAGACTTTCCACTGAAGATAATTAACTCTTTTTGTGTGTGGGGAAAAAAAACAGATTAAATTTGTAAAAGATTATTATTCAAAGCATTTTTAAATAGAGAATAGAGTGATAATGATAAAATACTGCTTGTAATTCATAAAAAAAATCGTACTAGGTAATTACATCCAGTAATAAAAAGTCGATAATATCTACATAGTTTATAGATGCTAGTTGGCAATAGTTATTTTAGATAAATAATAAAATAGTTGCCCTATTTATACTCTTTAGACCCATTTATATACAATTACATATATGATTATGATAAAATATGATTATAAAATGATTGCAACCTCAACAAATCTCTGTAAAAATGGTTCCCTTGTGCAGACATTAAATCCTGGTTGTGCAGCAGCATCACAGTTATGGCGCTATGTGCAATATTGTTTATGTCAAAAGAAAAAAAACAGACTCATGGGCTTGTAAGCAGTGTTTTCTTTTCTTTGCATTCCACCTTGAAAGCAACTTTTTATTCTGTTCACACACACACACACACACACACACACTCCATACACACTATGGTGTATTATTTTGATGTTAATTAATAAAGCTTTTATATGGCGTTGTCAGATCCATTAGTTATCGTGCCACAGAGAAACCCCAGAAACTGCCGGGTTTTTTTTTTTTGTTCTCGCGGCGGCGGCGAACCCGACTGCTACGCCGCTGTGCTCGCGCACAATGAGCGGAGATAAAATAAAAGGCAGTGATAAAGGCATCCTTTTGCCACATGAGAAGGAAACAGAAAGGCGGGAAAACAAAAGAAACAACAAACTGAACGCGGCTTCTACACAAAGCGCTGCTCATTCTGAATCCAGGAGATGTTTGGCCCTGGGGGGGGGGGGGGGTCACACTCCCTCTCACCTCAACGATTTGTTGGCTTGTCAGTGGAGGATTTGTGCTTTTACTGTGTTTACTCAATCTGTACTCAATCTGAATGTTGACCTGCGTGTTGCCGCGTTGCCTGTCACATGGTTTTATGACAATCTTGCTGACCCTCACGTGCACCAGCGGAACCTAAACACCCGCCACGTTCCACTCATCATCTGCCTCGTTTGAATCGAGCCCCACTCACTTCAGTCGCAGCCAAATGCAGCAAAAGCGATGCCTCTCTCGTGTGATCGTAACAGAGCCAGAACGTCCTGAGGTCACTCGTCCCACATATGACTAACTACTCGGGAATTTGACTTGCAGATT
The DNA here is from genome assembly GCA_036785175.1 of Eupleurogrammus muticus. NCBI lineage: Eukaryota > Metazoa > Chordata > Actinopteri > Scombriformes > Trichiuridae > Eupleurogrammus > Eupleurogrammus muticus. The sequence goes on from JAYKQN010000023.1 coordinate 3,749, forward strand.
TGCAGCTTGAGGGGAAGTAGCATCGACAGCTTCCGCTTGAAGTGAATGAGATCAGGGTGAGGGACCATTCACGGAATCTTTGCACAGGTACGGCCCGGCGCCATGGCTCCACCCCTCCCACACGCCCATGATGCCTGTCAATCAAGTTGCTTTCACTATTGAACAGCGACACCTGAATGACACAGCAGAGAGCTCACTTCAATGTTTTTTTAATGCATTTTTTTTCGCATTTTTATTAGATTTCTCAATTGAAAATAACTGAAAAGCGTTCCTGTGTCGTGTGGAGTCACATCACATCACAGAAACTGCTGAAGTCCAGTATCTCATGTTGTCCATCTGCACTGCAGTTACTCTTCCTGAGGTTTCTTCTTCTTTTTTTCCCCCGTTAAAGGGCTTTTAAAGGATGTTTTCCTTGTACAATGTGCAGGGATGTTGTGTTGCTGCGCTTTTCCCTTTTAGTATATACTAATAAAATTTGACTTGACTTGACATCTAGATTCTTCTGCACTCATTGAGATATATATTTATATATATATATATTTTTTTCAACCCACGTGTGTTGCAACTGCACCACTTTACATTATCGGAACAGTCAGAGCAGACTTCTCTCCCCGCACAGCTTCAGTAATTACTACATTCTATAATTCTCATAACTCAAACCGCAATTTGTATATACTCGTGCAATTAGCGTATTCTACCTCCGGACATGATTGAATTCCACTATTTTCTCTTTAGCCCGCACTTGAGTACTTCTGCGTTGCGAAACGGCACAGGGTGGCAACGTGATTTCAATAAGGCCGGGCAGAGGAAATGTTTAGGGGAATAAGAAGTGGTGATAGTGCGCTGACACGTGAAGGATGTCCTCAAACCATCACCTGGGTGAGTGGCCAATTCAGATAGGGCAGATAGAGAATATGCCCATTATGATTACACAATAGCAACATTCTAAGTAAACACTTCAAGCGACTCTGTAAGGCATTTTTTATTATCGTATTTAGGCCCGTCGGTTTGAAAATGCCTCTTGTTGCTTGTTTTCCTGGCAGATGCCCCGGGTGAATAGCATGAAAGGACAGCTCAAGTGTATTAGCAAATAAAGTATACACATTTTATTACCTTTCATCCCTTATTCTGCCGATATGAAAGGGTCTATTCACTCGGCTGGGCTTATGCAGCGCACGAACACGCAGCGAGTCCCGCGTGTGCTGCCTGAGTTTGTCCATGTTCGCTTCAACAATTGAGAGGGACAAAGGTGAACCAACTGATTTGTTGCAGTCGCTAAAATAATAGAGCAATTTCTTTCCTTAATGCTCATGGTCTGCTGTTGACTCACACACACACACACACACACACACACGCTCACACACACACAGTCGCAGACAGCCAGGTCTGTTGAGAACAGGCTGTTCGCTCAAATCGTCCTCAAACAATGAAGTGCAGAACAGATCACATCAATCTCTCTCAAGAGAAATATTAGTTTCCCCCACCCACCCCCCCTTACCCACACTGGAGGAGGCTTGGGTATGTGTGTGCGTGTGTGTGTATGATCCGTGCATGTGTATGACAGAGTTCAGTGAGTGAGACAGTGGAAAAAAAAAAAAAAGACACATTTTCAGCTTGTCTCAAATTTACCTCGAGTCCCTCGTGAGGCTCGCAGGAGCTGGCAAAAACAGCCGCTGAGATTCCACTGCCATGACAGTCCCAGCAAAACATAAAACAACCTCCAACTGGCAACTCACTGCACATCAATTACACCTTTATTTGTTGGCTGGGGGTCGGCAGAAAGAGGCTCAGAAAGGGCTTTCACAGCAGTAGCACTGTGATGATTTCAACTCTTCCTGTTTTTTAATTCTACACATTAGTAGTTCTATCATCCAGGAACACATTAAATACAGCGTATGATTCTACTGCGGAATTGTTGAACGCCAGGATGCTGTGTGAATCTTGGAATTAGAAGTTACTTTTTGAAACATTTTTTAAAAAGAAGCGATTAAGACTGAGCGTTGAGTCAAGTCATTCTAGAGTAGGCTTTATAGAAGTTTCTCTGCGCAGCGCAGTTTAAATATAAATGTTTTTAGGTTTTAAGAAAAGGCGTTTGGCTCTCGGCCTCGCTCTCTCCCGCCCCCCACTAATCTCTGTATATTAGCTCTCAGGAAGGGAAAGCTCTCTCGGTGTGTTCTGGCTGTTTTAATATCTGTCAGCTTCATCCTGTGCTCCATCCCTCTGCTTCCTCCTCTCTTATTTTGGCTCTCTGTTTCCTCCTGTCTTCATATTTCACTCCTTTGTTTGACTCCTCTGTCCCTGTCTCCGAACACTCTATCAGTCCTCGTCACTGACTGGCGGCGGACGACGGTGCGAGCGCACGCGTGCGTACGCGCGTGTGTGTGTGCGAATGTGTGAGTGTGTGAGTGTGTACTTGTGAGACGGATGATGAGGCCTGCACCATTAAGTGTGTTGTCTTGGCATTCCTCATTTCACCCGGTGCTTTTTGTCAGAGCAACCCAGGTTTCTTGACACTCTGTATAAACACACTGATTACAGCGAGAGCTGCGGGACCGGTGCATGTTGGTGTGTGTGTGTGTGTGTGTGTGTGTGACTAATGCCTAGTGTGCACCTGTGTTACAGTGTTAACTCTGAGGCAACATCTTTCAGCAGGTCATCTATTCAATTACACTGGCTTCAGAACAGCGTTTTCACGGCGATGCCCCTTTTTATCGAGTGAAATTCCAACAATGTCTAATTAAAGCTGCGGCAGACAGGTTGAACACACACACACACAATGTGTGTATCACTCTGCTGAGCGGCCTCCCCCCTCGCAGGCCACTTTTTAATAGTTGATGCTCACACAGACACACTTTTATTTTAAGGGACCCCCTCGGTTACATATTGTTACTGAAATAATATCTCCTACGTCAGCCGCATAAACTGTGATAACTTTACTTTGATATCTAATACCTTCAACTGGTTGAATTGACAGCATGCCCTTGGGAAATGGATTGGATTGAACTGAATGTGTGTCTGTAGAAAATAAATCCGTTGCTGTGTAGATGGATTGTAACAGAACAACTCAAGTGCTTCATAAAAGCAGTTCATATATATATATATATAGTATACGCACTATATACCTATATATACCTTTTTTCTTGAGCATGATATGACTGTGACATGTTAATTGATATTTTTGCAGTGAATCTGTTCCTGCATGCCTGTAAATATTCATTTATCTAACATGCATTAATATAAGAAAACAGAAGAATGTTTGCTTTGCCAGTTCTTGTATACTTGGTTATTTATAGTCAATTAAAACTGATATAAGCAATTATTTTGGAGGATCTCTTAAAAGAGTTATTTAAAAGTGTGTGTTTCCTGATAAGAAAGGACCTTTATGAGGCTACTGAGGCAGTAGGAGGACTTCATCAAGCGGAATCCTTCACGTTATCGATAACAGGAGAATCGACACGCTTGGAGAGACGTGATACTGATAATATCAATGAAGCAATTACCCTCTCTGCTGAATTTAGTCAGAATTTATTTGTCCTATCCACCGTTATTTTTTTTTTTAAGAAAATGAAAAATCTTGACAAAACTGACTAATCTCCTTCTTATTTTATGACCTTGACTTCACCCCTATAGGTATTTTTTTCTTTTCAATGTTTGGGGATACATTCTGAGAGCAGGCGCGCTGACATAGAATAATCCCTGCTGTTTACGTTAACTTTTCTTTTTGTACCTGTGCAGACATCACTGGAACGTCCGTTTCTAACAATGGCTCCTGTTATGTTCTGGTGGACTTTGTCTCTGGGCGGCAGCGCCACATTACAGCTGACACCCCGTCATTACCACGAGGAGTGTGATAGTTTGTGGTCTGTAGCTATGACGAATCGTATAAATAGACATAAACAAGCGGAATAATCAAAATAAAACAACTGTCCAACACCAGGAACTGTGTTTCACTACGCACACAAACACACACTGTTCAAACAATAATCAGTGTGCACTGGCTGTTTATAAAGGTACATTAGTAATCTGAAGCTGATTATGTTTAGCTTTCAGTAGCTTATTATGTTTTATAAGCAGTTATTGGTCAGCGCACGGACATTTTTCACAACCCTTTGTAGCACCTCGGACCTGTTCACTTCACACACACCTTCCTGTTTGCTGCTGTTGGCAGAGCGTTTGGCTTCACCGCCGGTTATTCTGCATACCGCGACTGTTGCGCGGCGAGGTGAAATTCAGGGTGTTTTTCTGCGTTCGATTGTAAAAGCGAAGTGGCACTAATTCTGGCAGCCTTGTTAGGGAAGGAGGCCTCGCTTTGTTTGTGCGGTGCAGAAAGGTGTCTCTACCTATTCTCATCTATCTGCTTTTATGTCTCAAGTACATTATTGTGTTATTATTATTAACCCAAAAAGCCAGCCCCTCTCTGTCTGCCTCTCTCTCTCTCCCTGCCTCTCGCTTGCAGTGGTGTGAAAATTGAATATTGCATTTAAAAGTCAATTTCCACAATGGGATTACGCAAATCAGCCTCTCCCTGTTTCCCCCTTTTGTTTCCATTCATCTCTCATCATCCCCCTCCACCTTGATGCATCTCTTCATTTGCCGTGGTTTACTCTATTCATTTGAAGACATCTTTTTTTGTTATGCTCAACGGCCTGACTCATGTTTTTTCCACTTTGCATTGTTACGCTTCCCGCGGCCAACCTCTGCGTGTGTGTGTGTGTGTGGGTGTGTGTGTGTGTGCATACAGTATACAAATTTATTCCCTCCGCTCTTTTCAACTGAAAAAAAAGGAAAACTTTGGATAAAAACAACCCTAAAAGCAATTTCTTCTCTAAGATGTAATGCTTTCAGTTAATGCAATTTTACTATTAGTGACAAATGTGGGTTATTTATTTATTTTTCTATTTATCCATTTGTATATATCACCTTGAAAGGGTGCATTTGTGAAATTGTGTCTGTAAAGTGAATTAGAAGAGGGAGATTTGGGTGAACAAAAGCACACATTAATACCCCACAACCCTGAGTCAACCTGTCTGTCTCTCACCTTTTTTTTTTTTACGAACATATAAATAGATTTCTTCTCACAACACCATTTCTGTATGGAAAAAAAAATGATAAAAATCCGGTGTATGGAGTAAATGCCGGTTTGGGGCTGCAGGACTGGAGCCTGTGTACTGGTGGCGAAGGCGGATTAATGAGCAGCTGACTTTTACTCGATGCCTGTTGCAAATGCTGGTTAAAATATTCAGTTTATACTCAAGTGCACTCCATGGCTCCGGGGTCAATCTAAAGTAGCAGAGGCAGCTCTTACATCAGAAAATGCGTGTGTTTGTGTGTGTGTGCGAGGGAGAGATGGCGATTCACCAATGAGGGGGAAAAAGGCGAGCAGAAAAAGCCAGAACCCGACACATCTTTAGCTTTTGTTCCCGCGGTTACGGCCACGTGCTCTGGTCAGTAACTTGGAAGGTGTTGTTGTAGTAACCCGAAGCGGCGGCTAACGCCCTCCACACCAGACATATTTAATCAGCCCTCATTTTCCGGCATGACACGCTCGCACAGTATACCTACGGAGGGGGAAAAAGAGATCATAAAGGAATGTTTTGGGGAGAGTGGATTTGTGATGCATTAAGTTCTGCGAACACAGACACCAGAAAGTCATACATGTGTTCTCAGTTATGGGAAGAAGACAAGCGCCGTTGTTTGGAAATGAGAATTTGTAGCAGTTCTAAAGGTTAATGATGATGAATGCGAGTTTTATCAGTCAGCTTTTTGGAGGCTAACTACACAAAATATGATTCAAAAATCCCATGGTGTCTGCATAATGCATGTGATGGACATCGGGCAGCTGTAAACACTGGATTTCAGTAGATGAACAAAAGATGAGGTGAAAATGAAATACTATACTACGCTGTAATAGAAAAATATTACCAGAGCTGATGGATACAAAATTACCTATGAACTGTGGATGACTTTGGCGTCTGTGAGTTTGTATTTGTTGATATATTACAAAGAAAGCTGCTATGTAAAAATATGAAAATAAAAAAGGGGTTGCAACATTTTGCTTCTTTTACTGTTAAGTTGAAAAAATAGTAATAAAACAACTCAAAATTCAAAAACGGAACATTCTCCCCCACACTTTTTGGATTGTGATTTTTTTTTTCCAGCCGTATAAACCTTCACCTGAAAAGTGAATACAACGTGAAACTTTTCGCGGGCCGGTCATCTGCCACTCCTCACCCTCCCACCTCTTCCTCGCGCTCGTCTCCTCGCTGCTTTCTGCATTTTCTGCACCTCTCCAGACGGCATCTCTCACCCACTCCACTTTCCTGCCTGCTTGTTTACAGTAAGCAGGTCCGAGCAGGATGGTTTTACCTTTTATGGCCATTCTTCATCCATGGTAAAAGTGCACTAATACAGCCGCACGTTACCCACCTCCCCCTCCCTGTCCTGACCTCCTGGATAGGGTACCAGGGTGTGTGTGTGTGTGTGAGATGCAGTGCGAAGACCGGATCACCAAGTCTGTGAAGCATTCAATTTCTGATGTGTGTGTGTGTGTGTGTGTTTTAAATGTCTCCCTCAAAAGTCTGCATAGACAGATAGTGGCTGAGGTTTGTTTTGAGTCTCTGGCTGTATAAAAAGCTCCTCTTCCAAGTGTTTAGGTTAGACTGGGGGTCCCTATGTTTGACACACAGCCACACACACACACACGTGTGCGCGTGCACACACACACACGAACAAAGCAGGCAGGTGTTATTGAGTAAGACCTGCTGTGAATATATTTAAGCATTAGAGGTAGGAATGAGCGTAAGCAGGAGAGCGAGAGAGATGACATACGGCATTGTGCAGGCATAGTGGGCATTGATAGGATATGTCGTGTTTTAAAACATGTTAATTAATACGTGAAGACAGCACTAACTCCATCTTTTTTTTTTTTTTTTTTGCTTAAGCTCTGTAATTCCACCCTACACAGCGTAGCATCAATTAAAACCCTTTAAGACCTTCTCCACTGGTGCTCTTTGCTGCATGTCAAGGCCGGCATGATCCATCTCAGGCTACTACTGTCACTGCAAGCTACAAATGCTTCTGATGAAAGTCATTCAAGAAATAAAGGGCTTATGTGTGTGTGTGTGTGTGTGTGTGTGCTTTATTGATGTATTTGTGTGTCTATTTGAGGCCTATATGTGCAGCAGCAGGGACTTAAGTTAACCACAGGGTGTGTGCTCGGACCTGACCTCCGTTGGTTATGAAATGTCAACGTGTACGTGTGTGTGTGTGTGTGTGTGTGTGTGTGTGGAATGCCAGTGTTAAGGGCCTGAGAAACAGCCATGTACAAACAAACATAGGCTCGTCTTTCCCTGTTGCCCTCCTCTGGTCCCTATCACTCAGAAGAACACACACACACACACACACACGCGCAAACATGCACGCAAACACACGTGTGCGCGCACACGGTGCGGTTGCATGGGAGTCGTGTTTATTGTCTCAGTGTTAACTAACGTTGCTGCCATATCTGGCCCCTGTAATTAGATTTACCTTTCCTTGTTTTTCTTTCCTTTCATTCAGCCCTTTCCTGCCTTTAGCTTTCTCTCTCCCTCCATCAAAGCTGTTTTTCTTCCGCGAGCGAGCCGGCTCGGAGGGAAAGGTGGAGGCCATGAGGAGAGGAAAAAAAAAGGAGAGGACCTTGGTCTCACCTTTCCTCTGTTGCTCATTATTTTATTTGAATTTTTCATCCTGCTTCATTTCCGTGGGAAAAGGCGGTGCTCTCTAGTTCCTCCCAGGGTGTCGCCGCTGGGATGCGGCGTGTCACCTTTACCTGGAGGGGTGGTATACATTGCTCCAGGGTGCACATACATACAAAAAATACGCCACCAACAGTTAAATTCAAGGGTGAACAGTCGCTCGATGGGTCCTTTTTATTCGCTGCTGAAAGCACAATGTCTCTGTAGCGCAGCCCAAAGACGTTAGTGTGTGTTTTCCCCACAGAGCTGAGGTTGCAACCTACCGTCAGGGGACATGATGTGATCTCTCTATTGTTGTTTTGCCTTTTATCTGCTCCCTCCTTCCATTATGTCTCTCTTCTCCTCAACAACTGCTCCTCTATGGTTGTACTCATAGAAACATGCACACATAGCAATTGCAAACCAAAAAAGTTAGTTTCGTTATCATTCATTATCTTACACATGCACAAAAGTTTAGTATAAAGTCAATTGTGTCTGTGTGTGTATGTGTGCATGTGTGTGCACGCGTCTGTGTGTGCACGTGTGTTTCTGTTTGTGTGCATGCACGGCTGGTTTTAGCAGCACTCTTTTTCAGTGACAGTCCCTTGGTTCTGTTTTGGAAAGAAAAACTAAAAATGTCCCAGCGCTGGTAGAAGTGACCCCGTGCTGCCCGCTATAAACTCCTCTTATGGTAGTGTTATGGCCATGTGTACTGTGTGTGTGTGTGTGTGTGTGTACGTCCATGTGGGCTATGCCACTTTGTTTTTCCCTCGAGATTTAAAGCCCTACATGGAGACAAACACCAGAAGCTACATGGAAGTTCCCCAGACAGGTTTTTGTTGTGTATATATATATATATATATATATGTGTGTGTGTGTGTGTGTGTGTGTGTGTAGTACACAAACCTTTGAGGCCCATGGGTGAAGGCTACCATATCAAAGGTTCAGTGAGCCAGGATTAAATATCACTCCCCCGCTGAAGAAGGTTTGGTGCTGTTTAGAAGTGACAACAATAGGTGGCAGAACATTAGACTGTCACTAGAGGGGCGAAATCCAGCCCGCTATGCCCTGAAGTACACGGGTTTTAATCTCTCCAGTTTAGGGTTGATGGGCCTGCAGCTGCAAAAAATGAGCATCCGTCACATCTACCTTCCTCTTACTGCCTTTACTTTTTCTTTTTTTCCTCCCTGCTACTACGGCCTGTCCTGTTCTCGTTTTTATCCGTCTTTGAATGCTGAGACACGTCCAGAAATGAAAGACAAGCGAGTTGAGTGCAAGCGGGGAATGCAAAAGAAAAGTGCTCAAGTACCCCCCCCTCTTCTTTCGCTCCCTCGCCTCCTCCTCCTCCTCCTCGTCCTCATCCTCAGCCCTCCCCTCCAGGGAATGTTTTGGGGCCCAGCTCATATTTTGTTTGCACAATGCATTCCTGCAGGCTCTTTATTTATGTCAATCTTCCTTTTGATCAGAGTCCGGTTACCACCGGTTACCCACTCGCTGCTCCTGTGAGTGAAGGAACCCACCTGTGATGCAGGACTGTGTGTTTGTGTGTGTCTGCAGGAGTCTGGGGCCTTCGTTCCAGGGCAAGTTTACCGTCAATTAATATGGCTAAATGATTCCCTCACATGGTAAAGTATTTATGTAAGGTGATATGGCTGGTGGCGGAGCTCGGGACATCTGGCTGTGATCTACACCACAGATGGTCCTACCTGCTCACACACTAGGCTACACACACACGCACACACACACACACACACACACACACATGGAGTCTGGAGGTGGAGAGGTGAGGTGGATGTTTTGTGTGTGCAGTGAACTGTGTGTGCATGTGCTGTACATTTTAGGCTTTACTGCCCGACTGCCGCTGCTAAAAAGGAAATGGTGAAGTCAAGCCTTTCAATGGGACGCACATACACACTGCTGAGAGAAAAGGTCACGCATGCTTGACTTCTGGGCTTTGGTTTGGAGAACGGCAGCTTTTGAGTGTTTACAAAGAAGGGCGATGAACGAATATGCATAAAAATAACATATTTTACTTGGCAATAGTAAAAAGAATATACTTCATATATAGTCTTCTGCATATAGTCCAAAAGAAAAAATGAAAGCAAATAAAACAAAAAAAACCAACAAAAAAAAAGATTAACAGGGAGGAAAAAGCACATAAAGCAGCGTGCAGCATGAAAACTGATCCAAACAAACCTAAGCTTCTCATTTCATCAAGACATTCATATTTCTGCAAAGGCTCCCATAATATATGTTGATATAATGTAAGTTTATCATCTGTTGCTGACTGCTAAGGCTTCCAGAATTTACGGTGTCTGGATCTGCTCGCCGCTCAAGAAATATGTGTTTCTTTTTCTGAGCGGCATCTTGTGCAGTATCCTCATCGGGGTGCAGATAATGACTCAGGCTTTAGGGTAAGAACACCTTATCATCGCCATCACGTGATCGTCTCTGATATCGCCAATCATCATTATCAGTGTTTTGTCATCATTGAATGCACTGCATGAAGCAGCACGGAGCAGAATCAAGTGTCTAAAGAGTGTTTAGCCACCACGCTCTCATGTTTGGTAGTGGAAAGTTTTACTACATTCTCTGTTGTCAACTACTGCAAAGGTCTATGATTTGTCCCTCACTGCACACCATGAACTAGAAAGTTCTGTCAACCTAATTTTGCAAGCTGCAACACACACACACACACACACACACACACACACACACACACACACACACACACACACACACACACACACACACACACACACATATATGTGTGTGTGTGTGTGTGTGTGTGTGCATGTGTGTGTTAAAAAGATGGTTTTGGTCTCCCTTCGCATCCAAAAGCCAAGTGATCACATTTATAATACAGTAAATTAAAAAAAATCACAGCCAATCATGTCAGTTTATAGATGTACGAATTGAAATAAATGACTGAAAATTGAAAAATAAAATAATAAGTCAATAAAATATACATGAATATACTACTGCTGTAATGTATAGGCATAAAAACACTCTCTGGAGGCTTTGTAGAAAGTTGAATTTATGTATGCATCTGTACACCGATGACGGGCCTAATCTCTTAATGTACAGAGGAGGTGAACTCAGAAACAGAATGATTAAGCCTGATGGGTATTCACTTACACTTATGGTGATCTAATGTCTAATCAAAGGTAAATGTATTCAGAATAATGCATGAAGCGGCAAAGTACGCACGATGTTCATAATCATACGCATTCCATTGGATGTTATGTTGTGTGATCGCGTACAGCATGTTGCATGTTGCTGTTACCAGTGTCCACGTGCTTTTATTGCTCATTTTCTCACAGAGATGCTGAATAGAATACATTTTTTTCCCTGCTAAAAGATGAGAAGGAGAGGCGTAATAATTAAAGCCGCCCTCCCCTCCCTCCATCATAACCGCCGCTGAGGTGACTATGAGTCAGGTCATTTACCTGTGAAAGCTGCTCTGTGCACACCAGGTGAAGCCTGTGGTTGTACTGAGCAGCTCCCAGCTGTGGCATCCGTGTAGACTCGCTCAGCCACCTCTCCGAAGAGGAATAACGACGACGATACCAAAGTAAACATCACTTTAATTCAGTTTTTTTGCCCCCCCGCTTTCTCTCTCTCTCTTTCCTAACTGATATGGAACGACGTTCCTATGAGTGCAAAAAGGCTGGAAGAGAGAGATGGCTGCGAGTGAATCTTTCTGTGAAACCAGCCCTTTCTTCCTCAGCTTTCCTTCCCCCCTTCATCCCTCCATCAGGAAAGAGCCCTCAAGAGATGTGTGTACCCTCTCGCCGCCCGTATCCAAATAATTAATCCAAAGCAATTACTCTCCTCCTTCATCTGTCCGTCGGCCCGCTAACAAAACATTTCGACACGTGTCCTCATCACTCCCCTTTAATTAAGGCAGCACTATTTATCACTCCCCTTTAATTATCCTAGCCTGTTTATCAGTCTGCCTTTAATGGAATAGGCACCAGAGAGATACTCGTACAAAACACACCCCACTACGCTTCCCTAGCCTCTGCCAGTTTTGAACTTGAGGAAAAGAAAAAAAAAGAAAAGAAAAGCCAACAAAAAAACAATTAGTCAAGGAAAGAAAGAAGGCAAAACAGGGAATTAAAAACAGGGAGAGGGGAGAAACTCGGAGAGCTGAAGGAGATATAAGTTGTTGTTTTCCTTCCTCTCGCGGCAATCAGGGTGATGGCCACACTCACACACACTCTGCTGTGCTTTTGTTCCACTCGCAGAAAGCTTCCGCAGACTCCATGCAGTTCACACTGAGTTCAAACACACACACACACACACACACACAGTCTGACGCGCGCACGCATGCACGCGGGCACGCACACACAAACTGAGATCAAACACACCTCCACAATAGTTCTTTTGTGTCCAGTAACCATGGTTTCTGTCAGGTTTAATGCCTAGCAACATGTGTCACAGGGCAACCACTCTCTGAGAAGGGGAGGGCCTCCGATACACTTCATAACAGCACAAGTGTTTGACCATTAAACAAATTTTACTATCGTGGCACTTGCTTAGAGGAGCGGAGTTTGAGCACAGCAATAGGAGGATTTTCTTTTCTTTTCTCTACCGTCTAGTCTCTACCTACTCGCAGTAGAAAGTGTGAGCATGGTACATGTGCAGTCAATGTGCATCATGGAAACACCCGGTTGCGCCTCTTCTCACAAGCTGCATTTTAACAGAGTTGCCTGTCAGACTTTAACCAGCTCAGACAGAGAAGAAGCCCACAGGAGAGAGGAGGCAGCTCCAGAATCACACCCAGAGAGGGTGCTCCTCCCCTGGATCCATGAACTCGCGGGCCTGGCTGAGGCTGGCTCAGCCTGGGAGTAATTTGGTGAATGTAAAATTGTAACCACACATGGGTTAGACAACTGCTCTCCCTCTCTCTCTGTCTTACACACACACACACACACACACACAAGCTGCTGGTAGGGTCAGAAGTCTGGGTGTCACACCCTGTCATTGCAGATTAAGTTATGCAAAGTGAGGTGGTCGGGCAGCCAACCCCTAGGGCTTAACAAGCAGGAAACACTAATTGGGTCGGCTTGCTGATTGCCATAATTGCTACTGTGTGTGTGTGTGTGTGTGTGTGTGTGTGTGTGTGTGTGTGTGTGTGTGTGTGTGTGTGTGTGTGTGTGTATATATGTGTGTGTGTGCCTGCACACGTCTGAGTGAAAGAGGAAGGCTGAACAACCTGCTAGGTAACATTGCCGCTTTTAGCATGGACCACTACCCTCTGAGGAGAAGAAAATAAAGAACTAGGAGGAGACACATGCACACACACACACACACAGATAAAGCTAAGGATTGAAATGATCAAGGTGGAGGTGCATACACAGATGACAAAATAGAGACTCAATTCACAGTTTATTTTACAGATATAATAATTGTAGTAAAAAAATTACACAAATAAAGATTATGCTATGTTATTACAGCATAATATATGTCACTTTGACATAGTATATAGTATGGATTTTTCCATGGTATATCTGGGCCCCCAGGATAAATAAAGGAACGAGCATAATAATGATGTACAACAGAAAGCAACCAAGTGTAAATAAAAGTACAATTTTAAAAAAGGTATCAGAGATGAAGTGCCTCTCTATTATTGTGTACCAGCATTTTTTTCCTTTTCTCTTTTTCTGATAAAATGGTTATATATTATTTTGCTCCTGGTGTGTGTGTGTGTGTGTGTGTGTGTGTGTGTGTGTGTGTGTGTGTGTGTGTGTATGGATAGATGGTTAGATAGGTAATTAATTAAATATATTATATAATTTTCTTTATTCAATCCTCACAATTAGTATTCACAATGTTACTGTAATAGATGTAGCTGCAGTATTCTTTAATAAACCTGTTACTTTCTCTTATTGTGATGCATATATTACTGGTTACTCGATAAAAGCTGCAATATCCTTAAGAAGAATCTCATCATATAATTCATCAGTAAATGATGAAATAATATCTTTTTTGCTAGAACTCTGCATAATAACGATATTTCTTGTGTTGAATTTCTGCAAGAGCATTTTTAATTTCAACACATGTTTTGTTTTAAAAGCAAAGAGTGTCAGCTTTGATATGTTTTCTCTTGAACCGAGGTGAAAGAGCAAGCCACAAGAAACCTCAGAAATATGCCGAGAGCAGAAGGAGTAATGTTAGAGTGCTCACGTCTAAGAAAACATTCATCAAGTGCTGCAACGGCATCAAAATGACTCCACAAATAAAGAGGGTGATGGTGTCATAGAGTGATGCCACACACCTCTAATAGAGTGCATCTCGTTCTCAAGAAATATTTGATAAGAGCATTCCTGCTTCATGTGGAGAGCCGCCGTTTAAAAATATAAAATATTAGTCATGACTAAAATATTACTGTCAGACATGCATTGGTGCCTCGGGCAATTAAATGGAAATTGCAACAGCAAGTTGTGGTCTACAAGCAAAACCATTTGTGCTGTTTGGGACACATGTTTTTAGTAGGTTGGTTACTGATGGAAGCAGCTGTTGTGTTTGGGAGAGCCGTGCGTCTGGACTACTTTCAGACATATTTACTGCGCAGATGTGAGCTCGCTCTATCTTCTTGTTCAGCAATGTTGCATGTCATTTTTATTTTTTATTTATTTATTCATTAATTATTTTTTTTTTACGGCCTGACCATCTTAGACGCTGCAGTTAGAAAAATAATACATGACAATTATATATAGATATTTGCTTTGGGTGGTTCCACTTGTGGCACTGAATGAACCGGCACACTCCTCTGATCCTAATTGCCTGCTTTCGTAAGCCCCCCCCCCACCCCACACACACACTCACACACACTCACACACACACTTACACACACACACATACACACAGACACACACACACACTTGTGCACCAACACAACCTCAATGAGGTGCTAGCGCCCGGCGTGGCTAACGATGCACAGCTACAAAGGCAACGCCGGGCCCCCGTTCCTCCGCTCGCTGGTCTCTAAGCGAGTGCTCCCAGCGAGCGTGCTGGATTTTCGGGTTTAGCGTCCCACTGAGACAGAATAATGAGTGTATGTTTCTAATCTGCGTGCGCGGCTGCCTATGTGTGTGTGTGTGTGTGTGTTTGTGTGCAATAGCAGCGCCGGAGAATAATGAGTGTTTGTTGCTAATCTGGGCCCTAGGAGACTCCCTCTCCCTGCTCCTCTCACACTGTCTCAAATCAGCGGCCTCTCGCTCCTTCCCTCTTCCCTCCGCTGTATGGAGGCTAATTTAGCGTTGGCTTTGATGCGTTCTCCTGCGGGCCTGCGTTTCTCATATCCAAATGCAGGGATTAGCCGGCTTTTATTCTCCAAAGCTCATCTCATCCTGTTCTCCCTCTTTTCTGTCTGCTCGCCGTCTCCCCGACCCTTGGAAACAGTGGCAGGGACTTAACAACCTGACAACAACTGCTTCGTTGTTGTGTTTTTGTGTATTGGTTGTTAGCTTAGGCGCTCAGCCTTTTGTGGGCCTCGTGTTTGCCTGTGCGTTGTGGGGATACGCGTCAACAGGGAGCGGGAAGTAGGGGAGAATTTCCAGAGGACGGCAGGAGATAAAGACGAGCAGAGGTTAGGAGAGCGGGAGACAAGGAGATGGAAGAGGAGAGTCGTCTCTAAGCCTCTATCTTGTTTTAAGATTCATTAGGAGGAATAATAGGAAATAATGTGGAACTTAGTTACGTCTCTGGGTGACATCACGATTCCTTTGTAGCAAGCTTTGTGCGGGTGTTTCTGCAAGTTTGTGTGTGTGTGTGTGTGTGTGTGTGTGTGTGTGTGTGAGAAAGAGAAAGTGATGGCGGGTCTCCTGGTGATATTCTAAATCCCTTTGTAGAGACAGGGACTGTCACTTCTGAGCATGTGCGTGATGAAAGTGAGTGTTAAGCAGCAGACGCAGCCAGCATGCCCCATAGAGACAACACACACACACACACACACACACACACACACACACACACACACACACACACACACACACACACACAGGCACGCCTACACACCCATACATTAAGAAAAGTCTCTTGATGATCTTTTAGCAGATCTGCAGAAGTGGCTTAGGCAGCCGTGGCACCTCTGGGACACTTCGCAGACACACACACACACACGCACACACACACCTTTCAACCTTATGCCGTCTGGCCAGTCAGCCTCAGCATATTCTCCTTTCTGATGCCCTTATCTGGTAGCAGGTGCTACTGAGCTAGTGCAATAAAAAACAAAATAATGTCTTTTACTTGTTTTTTTTTACTTTCACTTATTACAAGGATAGTAGGATAGAAGTACAAGAATTCCCGAGTAGTAGTTATTAGATATAACAAAAACAGATGAGCTTGTGTTTTTTTTTTCCTTTATGAAGACTAAAACGTGCCGGGAGCAACATTTATTATGGATTTCTTGGCTCCAGTTTATTACAAATCACACAAATACTTGATACTAAAAGATTCATTTTATACTCCTTTTTCACACAGTTTGTTGAGGTCTTAATGAAATATAGCTGACATGCAATGGTGGAGAAACATGGCTAATGCACATCATGACGCTGATCAGTAAAAAGCCTGTTTTTATCCTTTCCCCAAGATAACAAAATATATATATATATATATATATATATTAAAAAAATAAAGCAAAAAAAAAAGCAAAAAAAATGTGCTTGTTTCTTGTATGGCAGCCAGATTGATCAAGGTATGGTTATACAGCAGCGACACACTATTTTACTTAAAATTATATAAAAAGCCATTATTTTATACAGTTTATGGTTTTTCGTAACATGCCCCCGTTAAAGTGCAACAAAATGTGTTTGCTCATTAGACACTCAAACAAAGACTTTAGTGGATATCACCTGTTCAGCCAGTTTACTGATAGAACTGCTTTTGTGTTCTATGAGTAACATCAATTGAGGAAAAAAGAAAGACTGAACAAATAGCATTAAATATAACATATGTTGTTTGTTTGGGGCAGATCCCATAAAGCAGGCAGTGGTCCTAATCTGGGAAGTTACACGTCCTATCAGACTAATGCGGACACCACACTCTAACAATCAATCTCTGTCCCTCTTCCCCGTGTCATTGGTGTGTTGTAGCTGTAGAAGCCTCCTGATTCTTCTCTCTGTGTTGACTGTGATTGAGTGTGACCCCTGACCTTTCCGGCTCTATGGAATTCCATACATGGTGCGTCTGTGACCCCATGACCCCCAGCTGTGCTCTGATTCTATTGGCTGAAAGGCTCTCTTTGCTTTGTAGCCAAGTGCCACCAGTCAGAATCAAAGGGTCAAAGTTTGACACTTGTGGAAATGAGGCAATCGAGTAGTGGTCTGCCTTCTACTGTACAGCCACAATACCATCTTTCTGTGAACACAGTGGTGCACAACAGAAAGGGAGAGGAAGAAAGAGGAAGAGACCACATCAAAGCAATTTATAAAAATGTATTTTTTGCTGCTACCCATTAGGTCCATTTGCTTTGGGGAGGAGGAGGAGATCTGCAGATAACTCCAAACACCTCCTGGACGCTGGGATCTTTAACTGTTAGAGACGCAAGCTGTGTGTGTTCTATCAGCAGCTCACATCATCCCATAGAACATCATAGAAACACTACATGCACAGCTTAATAAAGCAAAGTTTAAAATTAGTTTTTGGCAACATCTGTCCTTGTCCCAATTTACATGCAACAGAGAAACCCAAATTACTGACAGGAAGTGCCCTCCCCCTCACCACTAAGGGGCCATATGTGTCATTTCAATGGGTTAATACACCTCCCTTACCGGTTGACCTATTATGTTGTCACATTATGGACAACACAGTGGGGCATTGTACAACTTCTGCATTTTTGAACAACCATGATGGATAATCTCATGTTTTTTTTCATAGCACATGTGATGTTGTTACTTTTTGAGCAGATAAGGTGCATGCTATCACTTGGTCATGGTGATTTCGAGAGGTAGACAAGAGTGCTGTGCTGTGACCGGCTTTCTTGGCTGTTTTTGTTTCACCAGCACGAATAGTGTGGAGCATGTGTTGTCTAGTTTAACTCTGATTAAGGTGTATGCTGGAGAAAACCAGAGTCGAGTGGCATTATCTGGTGTTTCAACCGGCCTTAGGGATCTCCCATATCAAGCGGAGAAACGTGTGTATGTGCATTTCTATCCAGTTATACTCGGATGAATTTGTTTTTTCCCCACTAATGATTTAAAGTAAAACTACTTGTCTCAGTATTTTTCACTAGTTTTAACCACTGTTTCTGTTTATTTTGTAGAGAGACCAGTGAGGATAAATTGCCTGATGGTCAGAAGAGTTTCAGCCTGCAAAGCAATGAAGACAAAAACTCACATGATCCCACACTTTATGATGTCTGCTTTTTTTCTATTGTTTTTAATGAAAGACATATTTTGCATTTAAGAAAAAAACTGTCAATCTATCCTTAAGTGTACTAACTGATAGTCTAAGTTTGATAGACACCATGATCTTCTCATTGCTGGAATTGTGCCATCCCTGGCCTCAGTCCGTCTGACTCTTGTGGCTTTACCCGAAGCAGCTTGCTTCAGGTGCAGCAGAACTATAAACCTTACAGGCGTGCTTCTGAGGCTACGGAAAAGATCTGACAACTTACAGCTGAGCACACTCAACCACATCAATGTCCAAGCTGTCCACAACTTCTCGTGACGCTTCTGTAGTCGAACTTCACTCCAAGTCTTCCCCCCAAACACTCCGTCTAGCGCCCGAAGTCTGTCTCTGTCATAGTGAAGGATGGAGGGGGGGTGGGGGTGGAGGTGAGGCTGTCAGCGGTGGCAGCACCGGCGGAGCCGCCTTGATCAAGGCCCGGGATCGGACATGAACACGGAGCGCTCATCTCCCGGGTTACAGGACAGACTGACAGACGACGCCTTTACTGCCTCTATGCTCGGCTTTGAATGTCCTTTAAAAGGACAGGAGAGTGGAGGAAAAGGAGAGTGGTTTTCCATCCTCCATCCTGACAGGTCAAAGACAGCTCCTCTTCTGCTTGGTCTTTACTTCTCCTCAGCGCTAACCCCTTCCACCTTTGTCCGTCGCCATTTGTCTTTTCACCCTCCTCGAGTAGAAACAATCATACGCACACAGGTTTTCCACGCAACTAAAACACTCCTTGCAGAAACCAAGCTGCTTCCCAGCTCCCTCTGTCCCTCCATCCCTTAACCCACAGCACGCTGTTTTCTGTTGCTCCTCTGGTGGGATTACTTTTCACGGAGGGAGGGAGGGAGGTGGAGAGCTGGAGAGAGAAGAGAAGGTCCAGGAAAGGGCCCTAAAATAACTGTCATGCAAGTGGACAGGCAGTGATTAAGGATTTAACTGATCATCCCGGGGCTGACAGTGAACCAGCTATTATCCAGCAGGAATCAAACGCTGCTCAAAGCCCTGGGAGGCTCTCTGCACCTCTCAGCATCTCTCAGCTCCTCTCAGAGGCCTGGCCAACATGAAAGGAGACGTCAGGGTCTGGCAGCTGACAAGCCATGGAGAGAGAGAGAGAGAGAGTAAAGTAATGAGATCTTTATTTTGGCCGTTACCTCAGGGACTGTTGATCTGTGTTGTGGTGATGTGCGGCAGAATACAAAGACCCACACTGTTTGTTTATGTGGGAACTCTGGCGATGGGTGCGTTTGTGTGCGTGCACGTGTGCGTGCATGTTGCACGTCACGCAAAATTAGAGTGGTAAAAGTCAGCCATTAATCTGGCAAAGCCTCACAAATGATAGGAAACTAGACACTATGAGATGAATAAAAGTAAATCTTATTGAGACTGTGGTGAGAGTATAATTACAGTTAGAAGGAAATTAGTGAATTGGTTTGTGTGTGCGTGTGTGTGTGTGTGTGTGTGTGTGTGTGTGTGTGTCTTATGTTGGTGTGGTTACTCTGTTTGTGTTCTTCTTCATCAAAGGCCTTTCCATGACACAATAGACTTTACACTTGATCCTCCTGCTGATCTTTCCACTGAAGTATGTGCTTCTGTATGCGTGTGTGTGTGTGTGTATAGTAAACCATGCTGCACCATGTTGTGGTGGATTGTAGTAGTTAAGCTTAACTTCCTGGACGTGTTGTACATAGAATAATTCCAGTGTAGGGGTTCCTTGTTTTTGAGGTAATGCCTCAGAAACTAGAGACCTATTGAAGACAGACCAATGTCACATTTAAGGTTTAATGTTTATTGTGAGAACAAAATGTGTTTTTCAGGTTAAAATAAGGTATTTTAATATTATAAAAACAAACCGTAAATTCTCTTTTGTTTATGTGGTTAATGTTCTGTATGCATACCATTTCTACTGGTAGTCTGTTTTGCATAAATAGAAATAAAGGCCTGTCTCTTATTGTGGCCTTGTTCCAATGAAGGTCTGGGTCTCTATGCCTTTTTTGTTTCAAGAACAGAAAATTTTATTTAAAAATAGTTCATTTTTAAATGTTTCAGCAGCCCTCTTATTATTATTAATGTGCTTAAAATTGAGTAAAAGGAGAACCCTGGGCCACGATCATGAGAGAAGGCAAACATTCTTGTGTGATTATGGAGAACTATTGCATACACCGTGGCTCGGCGTCAGAGCAGATCTTCACCTATTGAAGGGCCGGTGGTTCGATTCCTGGCTCCTGGGTGCATGCACAGCATCCTTGGGTAGTACATTAACCCTGGACCGTTGATGAGCTGGTTGCACCTTAAATAGCAGTGTGTGAAAGGGTGAATGAACACTTATTGCACAAAATGCTTTGAGTGTCAAAAAGACTAGAAAGTATCTATATAAATCCAGTTAAATAATGAATTAATTACGGTGCATTTGGGAATGGGAATTTAGGCTCCAGTTGTTGTTGCCAAATCAGACCTGCAGCTTGGTTCTGTTCGACCAGGACACTGCCTAAGACCAACAAAGTTATCATGTCCTAACAATACGTTGCTGCTGCAACAGCTCTGTGTTGTTGCAAATCTTTAGTGCAAATTAGCCTTTAAGGGCACACCTGCACTGGAAGACCATTCCCAACCATATTGGCCCACTGATGTCTAATTTATTTGACTATTGTGAATGCCTCCTTTCATTCTTTACCTTGACAAGAATAAAAGAGTACAATATGCTACAGTTGCTTACATTAAAGTTTATCATATTCAGTCCCATTGTTACCTGCAAGCAGTGCATTGCTCTGGCTTTTTTTCCACACACACACACACACAATGCATGACAATGAATAATGAATAATTCACAGATAAGGAGAGGAATTACTGAAAGATAGCGCAATAAGTTTATCTCAGTATTGGGGATGCGAGCATACTTGAGTGATGTCAGTCCATGATGTGTTCTATAGTCGGAGGAAGAGGAGGAGGGCGGTAGGACATAAAATGCTGCCCCGAATTGGTTTGGACCAGGCGGCTGAGTTTTAAGGCTAGGTTATACTTCTGCATGCATAGCTACACCATCAGTCCTCCTCCTACCGCCTACGTGGCTGACGTGCACCTCCCAAAAATTCTATGCATCACAGTGACCTGAACCACAAGGTGCCGCTCAGACATGGTGGTTTGGCATGCCACCTACGCAAAACTTTGAATACTCAGCTACGTCCAAAAAAGTAGAAACTAGGCTTTCCCAGGCTGGCTACACATTGTAGCTTTAAAATGTAGAAGATGTGGAAATATACACTATATTACCAAAAGTATATACAAATAAAATCAGAATCAGGTGTTCCCATCACTTCCTAAATTTCCACATACAACAGTCAGCTGTATTATATGGAAGTGGAAGTGTTTGGAAATGACAGGAAGTGGAAAAAGTTTCTGCAGAGTCAGTCGCTAGAGACCATCGCACTTCCACACCACCTAAACTTCCGGTTTAAGTAACAAACAACCACCTGCACTAGTCTAAATTAGTCAGACTGAGGTGTTTGGAATCTGTGGTCCACCTGATGAACGGTGTAAGACCAACATTCCCTCTGTTTTTAGTTCTGTTTTTGGTCTTTTCCAGCTCCCAAGAGGAATATATGACCTGTCTCTTTATCTTCTACAGTAAATGCTTAATGGTCTTTTGCTTCTAATTTCTCTGGGTCTTCAAGGACCACTGCATTTTCAGTTTTTCTTTATTGCAAGAGTACACACGCGCGTGTGCACGCGCGCCGACACGCACATACCCACACACACAGGCTCACTTGCTCATGCAGAGATGAGTGCTGTGTTCCTTCCTGAGGTCCCTTCACACATTAGACCAGCTCTAATAATAAAAGGGAGAGGAGTCAGAGTGGATCCTTCGAGTGTTCAGTTGCGGGCGGGTGACCCACTTATCCATTCCTCAGGCTTTGTCTGGGCCTCTGGGTTAACCCACTTACCCACTCCCCAGGCTTCTGCTGGGCCCTGGAGTGAAGGCCGGCTCCTTTTCTCATCAAACAACTGCTCTTAATAAAGGCCAGGGGCTGAGGAGCCTGCAACCCACCGAGTCCTGTGTGCGTGTGTGTGTGCGTGTGTGTGTGCGTGTGTGTGTGAGTGCATGCACGTACACTCATACAGGCATACACAGTGCACTAGAGGATCAGAACAAAAACCCACTTACACGCTCCTCAGTCGTTTTCTGCTCAAACAGCGAATTTGTTCTAAACCTTTATCATCGTTTGCCATCGACACGCAGGGTTTCTGCTTGTGTGTTTTTTTTGTGTGGTTTTATGTGTGTTTCTTCTTCTGCGCGTCTGTATCTGTGTGCATATCAGCTTAGAGATCTCTCTCTGTCTCCTCCACCACCAAACTGCATTTGCATTTTAATTATGTCAATGTTTGTTCAAAAGCATGACAGGCGCTCAGACATGACAAAATGGAAATAAGGGACTTAAACTGGGGTATTACAGCCCATTCGCTGATGTTTTTCGCCACGCTAACATAATGTACATCCCTGTGTCCCGCATGTAAAAGCCCTCTTTTTCGCACCTCTTAATCCAGCTGTGGGGCTTTCAGAGGAGGCTGAGGAACCTGAGCAGTTGCAGGCTCGCATGGAAGAATTTAATGTGACATCAAATCTGTTATGTTTCATCATTTCATAGCTTTGTTTCATGTTTTTTTTTTACTTTTGTGCAACCATTCGTCCAAGTTGTAGTACAAGTCCAGTAACTGAGTCCTGTCTCCCTTGCTGGACATTGTAACTTTTCCAAACAGTGAAATGTGCCTGTAAACTGTTCAGTAAAAAGAAGTTGGACTCAAGATATGTTGTATGTATGTAGCCAAAATTTACATAAAGACCGCAGTCTTCACTGTGCCTGAGGTCCAAAACTCAAACCATGCTCACTGATTGTATCTGGAAACCTGGTCTTCACCTAGAGATCTGCAAAGGGGCACTGGTGTTTCAGCACATAACTCCCTATTATTTTTATTTATTTTAAAATTAATTATTTTTTTTTTTGTTTGGACAATCAAGATACATGGTATAGATGAAAAAAATACCACACCATTACCATTTTCAACACCGCTGAAATGTTTGTGACAGGTGTGCCAAAATAGTGAGAGTAGAATAGAGTCAAAAAGTCAGCAAATAGACACAGTTAGGCAGCGACATCAATTTGAATTAAGGTGTTTTGAAAAGGCCTTCTCACAGAAGACATTGTCTGCATCCCATTTCAGGGGCAACAAGCCTGCATTTGAATGCCGAGTGTTTCACAGCGGTGCGTCAAGGCTGCCTCATTTCAAAGGCTTCTGCCAATGCAGCCAAGAAATGAGACCTTCTAAGGTATTTTCAATGGCTGGATGCTGTGTGACCCCCACCAAGCCCACGATTCTGGGACAGCCAACTTTCCCAGAATGCATTTCATACCAACTGGAAGACATAGCGGATTTTTTTGAGCTACATTAAGCTATTGTAATGTTTCCTTATTATTACTAGTGTTTCTGCCCAAATTTGAGGTGGACCTGGATAACCTGCTAGGCAGAGGTCAACTTTAAAATTCATCATATCACATATCAGACATCAAGTTCTACCAGTCCAGAATTTTTGTTTGAGTTTTTGAGCACATCAGAAATACATCTCTTGAAGTGCTTAAGGGGCACTATACATGTGATGGACCCAATTGGTATATCAAATCAAAATATATAGTATTTTAAAATGGGCTCAATAGTGTCTGTGCATCTGAAGACCTAAAACGTGTTCATAATATTAAGATTGACGAACAAAATGCGAAATGGCTGATGAGCACCATAATCTCATTGAATTTTATGAACATCACTGCAGCTCAGCTATAAAACGGCCTTTTGCTTGGGGGGGGGGGGGGGGGATATGGAGCCCGCTAGTCAAACATGTGCCTGTTTACTACAAAACTTAGCATTTTGACACTTCTAGTGTTTTTACCTATTTTTGTGAACCTTTGGCCATGCCTTCAAATATGTGTTTAGTGCACAATATTGAGAGCTATTTCAATAGGGCCCTGGCTCTATTCTGTGCTTGGGCCCTAAAATTCATTTTTTTTCCAGCTCCATTTCTACCCGCAGTTTTTTTGTTGTGCAGATCTTACAAGAACAGCTGGTCGCACAAACAAAAAAAATCCCCTGTAGACCTGACCATCTCTCTTAAATAACACTCACCTTCACAGTCTACACCTTTGTAATCTTTGTCCTTCGAAGGATGCAGCCTCTGAATCGAGACATATCAATTGTGACACAGAAAGGAAAACACACGTAAACACTAAAATGAATTCCATTTATCCAATTTGGTCCTGGGGTCCTTTTGTGCAGTGTTGCTCACTGTTACACTGTCATGGCTTACTAAAAGACACTTAAATAGAACAGAGTCATCACTACTGTTATTAGTAAAACCTAGTAACTTAATGTTATTTCTTCTGTCAGTAGTGACTCACAAGCCTCAGCTAGAGGGACAGAAACAGTGAGACAAGGTGGTGCACAAAGTTTCCCTGAACTCCTGACATGCTACCTATCCTCTGTCCCCCCTCCCCTTTATCGCTGCCTGTCTTCCCTCCCTCCTGCTCCTCTGTCCCTCCATTGAGTGGCAGGGCCAGGATGG
This sequence comes from Eupleurogrammus muticus, assembly GCA_036785175.1. Taxonomy (NCBI): domain Eukaryota; kingdom Metazoa; phylum Chordata; class Actinopteri; order Scombriformes; family Trichiuridae; genus Eupleurogrammus; species Eupleurogrammus muticus. The sequence continues at coordinate 28,472 of JAYKQN010000023.1, forward strand.
TGCTTCTGTTGTGTGTAATAAATGCTGTTGTATTGAGCCCACAGGGAAACCCTACTCTCCTCTCCCAGCCATTACTGTCTAATGGCCAGATGATGGGAGAGACACACACAGGGCCTGTCACTGAGACGCTGATATACTGCCCTGCGATGTGTGTGCACATGCATGTGTATGTGCGCGCGTGTGCACATGTCATATAGAGGCTGATATACCACCCTGGCCCCTAGGCAAAGGACGGGTGGTGGGGGCTAGTAACAGCAGTAACTCACTCGCAACCTGATCAAGCATTGATAAATCTTCTGAAGCCATCCTGTTTCCTGACACACACAGGCACGCGCGTGCACACACACACACACACACACACATGTGCACACACACCCGAGCCTCTCACTCCCTCTTACCCACTGAACCCTTAGGGCGACATTGAAAAGGATATGCACATCACTTAAACTGTCCCCTATGTGTGTTATATTACAGGAGAGATGTTATGGTTCTGACTCACAGAGAGTATTTTTTTTTCCTGCCTTAATAAAAGTTTTTTAGTAGCGGTATAAAACTCACTCTCACCATTATTTTTTCCTCCTAATCAATAGGTTTTAATCCGTGCTTAGGGAGGCACACAATTCAGAAGGACCCAGGCCATGGTTCAGATTGAACTGGAACAAGACCTGTCTTCTATCAAGATATAAAATAATAATACGTAGTAGTAGTACTATATGATTTTATGTGGGGATTAAGATATTGCGATTTTATGATCTATTATCTGGTTTGATTATACCTGGTTGTTCATTTGAGGCAACAAGAGACTTGGAACTACAATTTCAGGAGGGCGATCCCACCTAATTGCAGCTATTTGCTGGGTGATTCATCATTCATACATTCATTACATTCATTAAAATCTTCACAAAACACAGGTATGTGTGATATGTTTAGAAATATTTTAAAAAGTGCAAAAATATTTCTGAAACACATAGAGCTTTTAATTTCAGGCAGTTATAATTGAATTGAAGTCAATTAATATATCTATAGGGTAATATCAAATTAGAAAAGTTTATGTAAAGGACAATAAATATTTTAAAGCATTGTATTTAAAATTATAAAATCATGATTTGAAATTAAAAAAAGGCACAAATTAATGCACAAAATTTACCAAAATGCTAGAATATTTTTTTATAGTTCAATCTAAACCTCTACCTTTGGCTACAGTTCAGACTTCACCACCATTGTTCCCTCCAGGCCCAGCACAAAGCTCAAGGACCTGGATTAATCAATTCACTGTGTATGTGGATCCTTGACGTGGGGAGGTGGTCACGCACATTCTACCCTCATCCTTAGTACCCCTGTGTACTCCCTGTACACACACAATTGTGTAGCTACTTTAGACCTCAACACCATTGTCAAGTTTGTCGACGACATGGCTTTAATGGACCTGATCACAGACAGCACTGAAAAGGCCTCTACCTAAAGGAGGTAGAGGAACAAGTTCTGGATATCAGCATAACTAAAGAGCTAAAAATGGACTTTGGAAGGTTCAAGAAGGAACTACACACCATGTAACATCAATGGGTCCTCCGTGGAAAGGGTGGTTCAAAGTCAAAGTCAATTTTATTGTCAATTTCTTCACATGTACTTGACATACAAAGGAATCGAAATTGCGTTTCTCACTTTCCTATGCGTTTTACATGTACAACAACATCAAAGTGCAGGTGCGTAAGACGAGACAATCCTAAACTACAATGGTAAAGTGCAATAGCTTAAGGCTACTTTTGCCTAGTCTTACTAAACTAGAAACAAACAAACAGGTATGACAGGACAAGACATGAGTACCCCAAGACAAGACATAAGTAGTAGGGTGTGGAAAGACAAATTTAACAAGACAAAACAAGACAAAACAAGACAGTACTGATTGTCCCAGCTATGTGCATTATGAGGTAGTTGTTGTTGTAGTGCAATAACAATATAAATATATATATACATATTTTATTGACTGATTTAGGAAACTGGAAGTAAGTACTGATCAAGGCAGCATTACAGCAACGGTACAACGGCTCATTGTTGTTAGTATAAGGCATAAAGGCGTAATGGGGGGTAAGAGTTGTTCCACCGTTACACAGGGAAGGAACATTGTCGTATTGGCTGATAAACTGTGTTATGGCATCTGTTTAAAGGGCAATGCTGGCACGCTGGAAATGGGGTGTGGTGATTTGACAACATGCTGATTGGTTAATAAAGATGATTGATTGATGAACCTATTGTCTTTTTTATCACCTTTTATTATTTCCCTGTGCAACTACAGTCTCACACTCAACATGTGAATATAGGCATGTTAATGCACGAGAGTATGCATGTTTATGGATGCATGTGCGTTGTGGTTTTAAAGGTTTAGGTGTGTTGTTTGATGCAGTGGCTTAGAGCCCAAGACAAATTTCCCCTGTGGAACAATAAAGAATATCTTATCTTAATTGGATAATGGCTGCACGGACATGTTGTCACTTTAGGTCATTTAAAACCATTAAATAATCCTTTCTTATAGTTCCAGTGAACCACACACATCTTCATTATTAAAAGGATGGTTTTTACAGTGATGGTGGTGAGATTCTGACTAGTGCTCAGGTGGTTTAAAGATCTCAATCTGTCTTCATGGCTGTAGTTTTTAGGGAAATTCTGAAATTCTGTACTCATACATAACGCTCAAGGACAAACAATTTACGATGTTTTAACCAGTTCTCCTCTTTGTCAACAGCTTTCTTTTGTGCTTGTGAAAGGAGCTTTTTTTTTTAATAATCATCATGTTGCTGAGATTCTTGGTACAATGTGATTAGATGTGAGACAACGGCAGCCTCTCCTCATTAGGAGCTTTTTGTTGTCGGCTGGAGCATTTCCTTTTGTGTAACCTTGTTTGGCTGAATAAAACTGTTTAATCTTTTCAAGCATGCAACCTGTATTTAGTTTTTGATCTTGTTGCCTTGCTGATTGCTACAGTGCCGTTAAAGTCAACCTGCAGCACAATTTGGAGAGCATCTACCATCCATGTCATGACATCTTACTGGTATGAATAGTATGTACAATTGTTGGGTGGAATTTGATTGGACCGCTGAAAAGTGGATGTGACCCTGGCATGTGCAGGACCAATCAGGCAGCTGCTAACATTCACCTTATGTTCAATTGTGGAGGACCACTCACCTTGACTGACAGGTGGATGTCATACTAGTATTGATTGAAACTGCACCTATTTATGTTAGTTTTTACTGGAATAATGTGTGATTAAATTTTAATTCTAATTTTGCTTGTATTTATTGGCAAATGTGGTTAAATGAGTGAACAATATGACCAGGGATGTGTGATCTAAAAGGATTAAAAATCCATCTTTTATTTCAGAGGGACTTGAATTCCAGACTTCTTTTGTATTGTTAGCAAAGTGGCTGTCAGTAAAAACATTTTTAATCAATTTGTATATGCCTGAAAATACATGCATGGCCACACACACACACACACACACACACACACACAGAAACTCATAGAGCTTCCCAAACACTAGAGAGAATACAAGGACTGGACAGCACAAGGACACCCACCCACTTCAACTACAATCAGACTAACCTTGAGAGGCACTGGTCCTTTCTCCTCTTCGGAGCATGAAAAATTATTTGAATACCTACATATATAAGTCTGAAAATTTGCTTGTATTGAATGGCAACGTTCAGAAATACCCAAATATTTTGATTGTGCGCTTTTAAAACCCTGTCTCTAAAGATTGCTGGGCTTGGTCCCTGACTCCCATTATCAAATGTAAGCAGACATGTGGCCTCAGTGAGACAGGCCTACTTGTCTTTTAAGAAGCCTGCTCAGCCTATCCTTTTCACACTTGGAAAAGGTGCCTGATTTTCTCACAAAGGAAATCCCCAGAATTCCAAGCTGGCCTGATCTCCACACAGGACATGACGTACTAAGGAGGGCTCCCAGGGGGCAGGAGTGGCCAACCCTGCTGTTTTCCACCTGGAGCAGATGCTCCATGATTGGATGGATACCTCACACAGTTTTATTCAACACAAAAGACAAATTATTTGCCTTTTGATAACAACATGACTGTCCAGTATCCTCCGTATCTGCAATTGAATAACTAAAATATCTTCAAACGCGTGGCTGGAGTGCCACATTTTTTGCTGGTGACAGAAATGTGGCTTCCAGTTGGTGGGCTCACATCGCTTGAACTGTGTCCCAATGACACACAGTACACTAGTACACCTAGACCCTCCAGACTAGCTGGGGGACTACTTTTTTTTTTACTGCTGCCTTTTAATCTCTGATATGTTCTCCAGCTTTAAGGTGCAGTTAGTCAAAGTAGGATCAGTCAACCTTTTAATCACTCTTGTGTATCGCCCCCCAAGAATACATAAAGATTTTATCGCTCAATTTGCCGACTTCCTCTCAAAAACGATGCCCAACTTTGATAGAGTCCTGATTCTTGGTGATTTTAACATTTGTGTGTGTAGGGTCCTTCTAAGCCTCTTGCGCCTGGATTTGTGCATCTGATTAAATCTTTTAATCGTGTCCAGTTTATTAATGACCCTCCTCACAGCCAAGGTCATACACTGGCCTGAGTCTTATCATTTGGTTTTCCAATTTGCAATATGGAAGTTTTAAAGTGAACACATAAGAAGCATATTTAACATCTGGGCAGAGATACTGTTTTTAATTAATGTGTTAATTAAGATTTAATTCCATGCCAGCAAAGTTGCTGTTGATTTTACAGACTTAGGCAACTGTTGTGCTGCAGCTGTGAATTTAATAATTTAAGTTTTACACATCCTAACTCTATTTAAAGAAAAAACTTACTCACACACACACACACACACATACACACACACACACACACACACACACACACACACACACACACACACACACTCTCTGTTCATACCTTGCTTGTGTTGACAGTTCAGTTAGATAATGGATGTTTTATTGAAGTGTTTTGCTACTGTTTGCATAAAGTATCATCATTTATTTCTCACATTCATATTCCAAATAATTATTAATATTGTGAGACTTCGATTATTATAAGTAAGCCCCCCTAAACTCACGGGGTGGTGCTCCCTTTATTTTTATTCTTATTTTTATTTTATTATTTAATAAATCATAATTATAAATAATCATCTTTGATACAAAGCAATTATTTCTAAATCTAATATAGAGTTATTTTTTATTTAGCTCATTTTTTTTGTATTATTTCATTTTACAGCAACAATTGAGCTGTTAATCTAACAAACTAAAGAAGCCAGTTAAGCAAGCTGAAAAGGGATTGTTTAATACTTAAATTGTAGATGTGTGTGCATGCATACAGCCATATATGTATGGAAAACACAGCAAGCAAGTAGCCACTATAATGGAACATTCAAAATGGACATAAAAAAGTCAATATTCTGCCTTCTGTATATAGATTAGTTGCTGGCATGTGTGCATTTTTTTGTGCAGCTTTTAGTAAATCACAAATTGTGGTGTCAAATGTAACATTTATTTCGTCTGCTATATGGTAGAACCCTTGAATAGGTGCAAACTACTGTACCGATCCTCAATGACACATAAAATTAATTCAAGCTGTAAAAAAAAAAAAAAAAAAAGACGCGGGTCTCTGTGTAGGGTCAGATGCTTGTGTGTGTGCGTGTGTGTTTTACCATCGTAAAGCTCTCGTCTTACCTGAGGATTAGGTGGATCAGACATTGATTGACAGATCCTCCTTTTTTTCCTCCTCCCCCACCTGCTTCCACCTCAGGCAACGCCGTGTTTGGGGTTACCGAAGAACGCAGGCAGGGAAACCGTGACTACTACACACCCGAGAGCGACCGCTGAAAGATGAGGTCTCCGTGAATTTGTGTACTATGTGTGCAAAGTGTGCCCATACAAATAAGCACAATATATATATCTATATATCTATATGTGTGTATTTACATGTGTCACAGTATACGTATGTGAAAGTGTGTATGTGAGAATCTGTGTGTTGGTACAGGAAGATGAAAGGTGTGTGTGTTGAGCCCTGCTGTCAGTCCCTGCCATGTTTTACAGCCCGTCCGCTCGGCACAGTGATTAGAGCTGTCGACTCTGATGTGATGACATGGGCTGAAACCACAGCAGGGGAGGGAGCGAGCGGGAGAGCGAGAGAAAGGCAGACAGCGAGAGGCAGTTTTGAGGGTCAGGTGGAGATCAGAGAGAAAGTTTGAGCGAGAGGGTTTAAGAGCGAGACTTGACCTTGACAACAGCTGCACCGGCAGTTCATAAAAAGCGCGGGGGCCGGCGCTGGACTGCGACTACAGCGCTCTCGGTCCGACAGACAAGTCACTACCTGCCACCGTAAAGCTCTCAGCCCACCCATTGCTTACTGAAAGTGAGCATACAAAACACCTTGTATGGCAGGGAGGTAGACACACCTGATGATATAGAGGCGGTGTGAGTGCATTCATCTTTTAGAGAATACATTTCATTGCGGCAATTTAAAACTACAAGGAAGGCTCTTTTGCCAACGCTTCTTCTCAGACCTGCACTTCACAGGCGTTCCCTCGCTTTCACCTTTAGTGTGCCCCATTTCCATATGTTCTTAATCGGGCCAGAGGGAGGGAAAAAGAATCAACGAGGGAGGGGGAGCACTACCCCCGGGCCTGTTTGGATTTTACGTCTGCTCCTGCTCTAATAGAGGATAAATAAACACGGCTCTGTTGTGGGGTGCACAGTTCCTATAGACACACACACACACACACACACAACTACCTTCTGGTTGCGTGGCCAGTCAAAGCTAATACAGCAGAAAATGGCTTGCTCCCCTGTCCTCCCTGTGTGCTGTTGCTGTTATTACTGGAGCCTAATAAGGCCCAGATGCCTAATATTAGACGTAATCTGTCAGAATAGTTTTGTTTATGTAATTAAATTTTTCCAGGCAGTTGTTTCCAATTAGGTTGTTTAAAAGTTTTAATTGAATTAAATGGGAGATATCTACATGAAGAGAAATGGCAAAAAAATAAAAAATAAGTAAATAAATAAAAAAATCAGGGCCATGGCCAGGGTAGACATGTGGGAACAATGCTGTTTTGGCCTGTGTGTGTGTGTGTGTGTGTCTATGTGTGTGCCATGATACACACCTATCATTACAGCTTTCCCATTATTGTCAAGCCTCTCAGAAGTGAGTGCTGCAGCGTCTGTGGTAATTATGACGTTATGAGGTGGCAATTACATTGAAATGTGTTTGACTGTCAAACGCCCACTACAATGACATGTCAGCCCGCTGAGATGAGCATAAAATGGTTGAAATGGAGAGAATGAAAGAAATGATATTGAGTGACTGCTTTGCTAAGAAAGTGACACAGAGAAAAACTCACGACAAGAAATAAGGAGCCATGCACTACGCAAGGTGCTTGACCAATAAATAACTTTGGTTATGACAACCTAAAACAAGGCTTACTGGCAACTTTGTGTTGAAATTGCCAAAGCCATGCTATTTACTGCTTAATTACATTTTCTTCATTTCTTTCAAGACACTCTGAGAATATTTTGATCATCTCATTTCCTCTCAATGCATAGTATTTATAGCAGTTCTACTCTGTAGCCACAAGGGGCATCAATGAGCAGACATGGAGGCATGTTACACATGGAGTTCATGCCTCGGGCCTGACTGCAGTGCCCCAACCAGTGCAGTGTGTGAGTTATGCTGGAGGATGTGTTGGTGAATGTGCTCATCTCTGTTGATTTGGCACCTACCCACTGAAAGTATGAAAGAGTTGCCAGGTTATCACTCAAGGGCTTTTGAAGAAAGAGGGGGGGTGGGGTGGGGGGTGTGGGGCAGTAGTGGTGCGTTGTGAATCGGGGCGGGGTGCAGGGGGCAACCTGTCAAATATCCCAGAAGAAAGAATGGGCAAGTGCCTGTTAGAGAGCATTCCAGAGGAAAAAAAAAACAGGGAAGAGAGAAAAAAGAAAGACAAGGATCCCTTCAGCAGGCAGGGAAGTGTTGCGTGACTGGCGTTTCATAAACACACTCGTGCACGCGCACATGCACGCAAACACCCACACACACACACACACACACACACACACACACAGACCATCGCCCAGCTATGAATTGTGCCCTGATGTGTTTTCCCTTGCTGGTAACTTTAGTATGGATGATTTAACGCTTAACTGCATTCAGTGTTAAAGCGTTCCACAAGGCTCACTCAGACATAGCTGCTGTGTGTGTGTGTGTGTGTGTGCACGCGCGCCTCCCCCAGCCATAACAGACTCCTGGCCTGTTTAGAGAGGCCTGCTACAATGCGGAGGACAGATGTGGAAAACCCCTGGCTCTCCAGACAAGGGCCTCCTTCATCCCTCCTTCTCCTGTCCTTCGCTAAGACGGAGGGACGGAGGGATGGAGTTACTGAACTAACTTCCTGGATTACATCAAACACCCCTCTGCAAGCGGGGCTGCCGAACCTCCCGCCTCCTCCGTCTCCCTCCGCCGCGCTCTCTTTCTATCTCTTCCTCTGCAGGGAGTCTATCTCTCCATCTTTCCACCCAGACGCGTGCACAAACACAGCAATGTCCGGCTCTGTCTACCCCGCTGAAACTCAGCCCCCCCACCCCACACACACACACACACACACACACACACACAACCCTTTGCGCTGAGCTCTGCGCGTGTTTGCGTCTTTACATCAACGTGCAAGAGTCTGCATATTCTGCATGCACATGTCAGTGTGAATGTGCACGTCAGTGTGAATGTGCATGTCAGGTAAATGTCATGGTGACATTATCGCAAACTGCGTACATAACAGCGACATTGTGTTAAACATGGATACAAATAATAACAGTAACAAAACAACACAAATTATAGAAAAAAAAAACAATGACTAGAGAACGGTTTCCGAAGATGAGGAGAATGGAAACTTTGGTGTCCGACAAGGGATGCTGCAGTTTGCGCGAGTTGAAGCATTAAGCAGCAGGTGTTTGTGCTGTGTAGAAGGCATAGCCAAGGCAGCGAGCTGCAGAGGGCAGTCAGTAGCCACTGAGCCACGGAACAAGTTGGGGATAGGGATTGGCTGTTATCTGCCCAGCCGTCTGCAGCTGTATTTACCGCCTTTGTTTGTTGTTCCCTAAGCAGTCAGATATATGTGTATGTGTGTGTGTGTATGTTTGCTGTTCCCTGTGCGGCCCGGGGAGGACTGGGAATTTTCTGTGTCAGTGCGTCGGAGGATTTTTTGGCTGGAGCTTTGTTGATCCTGTCTTTGTTGATCCTGTGTTGTTGTAGCGAGGGGGGCAAGAAGATTGAAGCATTAGCCATGGCAGCCAGGACTTAACCCTCTCCCTGCCCCCTCTCTGCCTTTACCCTGGGCAGGGCCAGACAGCTCCTCTGACCTATCCCAAGTACCTCCTAACTCCCGCATACAAACAGTGCGAAAATGCTCTTGGTTCCCCTCTTGATTTTGTGTCATGCTCTCTGAAGCGAGCCAACTTTCAATTACTGCCCCTCCGGTTTCACTCAGGCACCAGTGACCAGAGGTGTGCGATGTTGAAAGTGTATGTAGTTTGTTTGTGGCTTTGAGCCAAGTGATCCAGACGTGCTCTTCTTTTGCTTGTCTGACCAGTTAGGGGAGATAGCGACTCTTGCAGGTGTATGTTTGTATGATGTGAGATAAAAAAAAAACCTTGTGTTTTATTAAACTGCACTTTTTCACATATGACGGGTGCTGAGCTTTTGGCACTGTGTTTTTTTGTAAATAGACATACATACAGCTTCAAATTCGCCCTCTGTGAGCTGTGACCTATCCCTCTCTGAGCATCCAGAAGGTCAGGATAAAAAGTGGCCCATCTAAAGAGTAAAGTGGAAAAAAAAGTGGAGTGGAGGCAAGCTGGAGGCTTTAGCTTTCCAGTGTGACCCCGCAGTTCCAACCCAGCAGTGGAAGACAGGCTGCTCTGCTCTACAGGGAATCCTAATAACACCAGAGAAGGAGGAGGGCGGATGAGGAGAAACTTCTGCACCTTGCAGTTCAGGTTGCATGATTTAGCATGTTGCTGTGCATGTGTGTGTGCGAGTGAAACATTACAGAAAGAAAGCCTAAGAATAAATAGAGCCTGAGGAAAAGCAGAGTTTGTTAGTGTAAAGATGGGAACAGGAGTTGAGAAATAAAGGGGCTTTATAAAGAGAGAGAGAGAGAGCTACAATTAACAAGAGAGATTTTTTTTTCTCTGCTGCATTGTACCGTGCGTGCAACATGGTAATTGTGTGCTTTAATTAAACTGTGACCAGAGGCCAAAGAACATCAATCCACTCAGGTTGTCCAGGCAGGTGTTAGCACATGTACATATTTGTGTTCTTCCTCTCTGTCTTTTTATGTTTTCAACGTTGCCCAGACTTGCCAAAAGTGTGTTAGCATTCAGTCTCTGTGTATTTGTGCTAACAAGAGTTTCTTTTGCTGGGACTAAACCTCACTTAAAGTAGAAGATCCTAGAACTCAGACGAGGTGTTAGATATTCTTTAAATTGAAAATAGTAATTATAGAGCTGCTGCACACTCATCAGTAAAGGCCAAATCAAAAGGAGCTGTCATTTTTAATTGATAAATATTTGATATTATAAATGGTAATGACTTGGAGGACAGAATTACATAGAAGGATCACATGCTCTGCACGTAATATACAGTATATGAATTGGCTTTCTTTGAATCTCACTTATATGAATACGATGCAATAATTGGGGATGATATGAACACTATAATTAATCCTAATTCAGATAGCTCTACTAATGCAGTGGCCTACTGAGCACTCATCAATTTCATAAGTAGTATGCACTTAGAGGGAACATGGAGATTTAGGAATACAAAATAGTTAATAAATAGAGTTTACAGTTTTGCCCGTCATCAAACTTATTAAGAAAATAATTCGTTGATTGATATCCTCAAAATGTTTAAATTAAGTAGATTTGAAATCATGTCTACAGCAGATCATCATGCTAATCGTGTCTTTCTTTATCCAACCCAACTGCTTCAAGATGGAGACTTAAGCTGCTCAAATCTTGTTTAAATGAGTTTCTCATCTGTAATAAAGAGTCACTTATAGATAATAGTCACTTTCTAATAATGCAATCGTTTTTTTTTACTCCATCTGATTTCCTGCATTCTTCTTTTCCTGCAGTTAATTGCATTACGCATGTTTTATTTTGTGTGAACGGAATAAATTAATAACAAAAAAGTTGTATTGATATATAAAAATAGTTGTATACAAAAATAAAGGAGAAAATAATTGTCTACTGAGAAGATGAAGATGATGTGGGGATGAAGCAAAGAGTAAACAGATATGATCTGTCTATCACCTACTGTGCAGACTGCAGGGTGTACGATATACTGGCAAAAGCCGTTTGTGTTTAATCAAATTATATTTTCTGAGCGCGAATTAGAAAGAGAAATAAAACACTACTTTTACCAAAGTGATGCATAAACAGAGTTTTTATTGAGCTTAATTTGAAACATTCTTGAAACAACAAAGCTTCCGCATGTTTTCCCTTGAAAAGCTTTCTCCCTCTCTCGTTTCAAACAGGCTTCCTCCCTACAGCTCTTCCTCCTCGCTGCGGCCAGCAGACACAGCAGTCACCTGAAAAGGATTAAGGGGGTGTGGAGGTGGTGGGTCATTGGTTATTGTGTGTGTTATGCTTGTTTGTGTTCTTGGCTGGGTGGTTGGGTGGTTTCAGAGTCTGGTGGGTGTTCAGCGACCTACATAGTTCGACCCTATTGAAACCACGACCTCACTGGCTGATATATTGGTTGATCCCTCCTGCATGTTCACGCTGTTAGTTTGTTATAAATATACAGCTTTGTTTTATTTAACCAGTGTCCTGATCACTGTATATTGAAAAGTCACAAACTTGGGAAATGACACATTAGACTCTAACAAATATGTGTCTATATGCAGTTTAATTTTAAAGTGGGGTGGCTTTGTATTAGGGATAATGTCAAAAATGTCATGTGGTGTAAACCTAAAACTTGGTACCTGGTACCAGATAGTTTCTATCACTAAGTTTTTACTCTTCTTCTGCTTTAAAAAACTAAAAACACATGATAGTTATATATTCTAGTTGGATTAAACATTTACATTTTTTTTGGGTGACACTATTTAAGAATTTTGTGTCAAAAAAATCATACATTCTGTGTGACTTTTGTTAAAAAAATAAAAAATAAATAAAAGGCACAAATGGACTTTCGCATGAAACCAACATGAACACAAAATGTACATTTTGAGAAACCTGATGAATGATTTTAAAACTTCTTCTGTTCTTCTAACAGTATATAAATACTACCATAGTGCTACGATACAGATTTGTCATATTAAATCCGACTAAATGTTACTGGCATTAATTATTATTTTATTATCCCAAATTCTATATACACAAACAATTCATGCTGATTTTTGATATTTTGTCTGTGTGAATTAAATATTTTCTAGCCCTCCATTTCAAGAATATGCAAAAAAAAAATATGTATCATATCTTATATGCATATAAATAAGACCAATTTATAGGGATGTGTTGAAGATAATTAAACAACTCAATCAGTAGCTGGAGCCAGAGGATAGGTTCTTCAGACGATTGTATTAAAAGTTTTCTTTTGTGAGAAAATAAAACAACAAAAATGTTTCATATTTGATTTATATAAAACTACTGTAACCACTGCAGTTATCTCAATATTAGACATTAATTATTTAGTTTATCTGTAGTGACAAGTTCATTTATTAACTTCAGTCGAGAGAGTGATGCTGAACCTGGCTCTCGTGTCTTTTTAAAATAGCCATGTTTTAGATTTCTGAATGGACGAATATACAAGGTGAGAAAACCCCTAAAAAAATTAAATGATAACTGAAAAATTGTTGAAACTATCAAGTTAACCATTAACATTAGCACTAAGCATAAATAATACCAATGCAGTATGCATTTGTATGAAGTTGTAATACTGCTATCATGAACATGGAAGAGCTTCATTTAATGAAAACACAGTAAATGCATGTAACGAACAGAAGCCAGGTTCAGCGTCGTTGCTTTGACAGTTGATGAATTAACTCGTTAATCTCAAGATAACTAAATAATTAATTCATGATTTTTATACACTGGCAGTAAAATAATAATTGCAATCACGTACAATATTGGTTCCTCTAAAGTATTGTTCCTTATGGTGTGACAAAGATCAGGTCTTTGTTATGTTCATATATTTATTTTTTATGCTTCGTTGTAATCAGTCTCCGGGTCAGTCAGTTTTGGAACGGTTTTTAGGAGGCAGTCGGTAGTAAGAGCAAAGCGATTGTTGTGTTTGTAACATAGTCCTAATACACCTGTGTCGCCACGTAAGGGGAAGAAGGAAAGACGCCTTCCTTCTTGTAGATGAAGATAAAACATTGATCATGGTCTCCTTCGTCAAGGAGAGAATCCAGACCCAAGGTCCAAGACGTGGTATCTGCGGGGAAACTCAAAAACCGAGCCTGTATAACAACAGGGCTATTATTTCTAGTCTCCATTATGTATGGCCATAGTAAATCAGCACACCATTAAACTCTCAATACGCCACTATATTATAGCATAATAGCAATTATATGAGTTCAATAGTTTTAACTGTGCAGTATCTTCTTTTATGAACTGTGTTTCTCCTGTTTCAACATCAATCATGAATTATGATTACACATTTTAACCATTTTAATATTTTAAAAAAATAACATTTCACATGAATTTATTGTATTTTTAACCATGGACTGGTTTACATTACACAGTATTAATTTCTCACACATCTCACGTTTTTATAATGGAAGTAACATTTAAGTGCTTTCACTTCTATATTATCTCCTTATGCACAAATTAAATTGTTTATCACAGAGCAGTATGAAACTAGAATTGTTATGCTGCTATGCAAATAACTCCGTTATGGCACGGTGCAAAAATACTGAATTACTTGAATTATTTCATGAATAAAATAAATGAGCTACAATTTACACTCCTGGTTTTCCATTCAGAGTAAGAACATAAATGTTTCTCTAACTTAAGGTCAATATTGTATTATCTCACAGCAGTTAAATATAATAGAAGTAGCTCACACACTAAAACACATTATCACGCCGACAAGTTTAATACTGTGATACTTTAGTTAAATAAATGTCTAAAAATACTTAAAGTATGGTCAGCAAAAGTACCATCCGAATTATAAATTATTTATTACTTTATTCATTTTTAATCACTAACAAACATATGAGAGCATTTTAATATTGTAATTAATCACTACTTTAGGTAGATTAATAGTAAATTTACTGTATGATCTATATGTCTCACAATTTTTGACATAGCTAAATATTATTAAAATTAAAGAAAAAGGAAGGAGCTTTAAAAGTAAGAATATTAACACATTTTAGTTATTTTATGTCAAATCTTTATCTGAAAAGCAACTAAAGGGTAAGTGATAAAATCATGGTTAGTGAGGTGAGGTAAAAAAAAAAGGTTTTACAAATCTTCTAAATTTAATTTTGTGTTTATGTTTGTTTATTATCATTTAAAAGTCTATTTTTACAATATTAAAAAAATCACTTCAATCCACCCAGAATATAAAGATTTGGGTTTTCATGAGCTGTATGCCAAAATCATCAGTGCTAAAACAATAAAAGACCTGAAATATTTCAGTTGGTGTTTAAAGAATCTAAAATATACGAAAGTTTAATTTTCATCATTACATTATGGAAAAGAATGAACTTTATCACAATATGCTAATTTTTTGAGAAGGACCTGTACAACTTCCTCACCTGCCTTCGGAGCTAGCTAGCGTTAGGAGCTAGCTAGCGTAAGGAGCTAGCTAGCGTTAGCCCACAGCCAGTGGAGGATAACTCAGACGTTCATGTGAGTTGTGTAACGCTAACGCTGCTGTTTATAAACAAACTAATTACTCAAAAAAGCTACTACAGAGACACAATATGATGAAAGACAATTAACTAAACTTAGACTTCAACTAACAAACGAACTTAATGCTAGCTATAGGCCAATAGAGCGCACAAGCTACACGTTAGCTAGTTGCTACTGCTAACTAAAATGTAATTTACTGTCAGTGGTGGAAGGTGTACTCAGATACTTTGCCTTAGTTAATATTTAAAAATACAGTGAAAATACTTATTCGAAAGTAAAATTCCTGCATAAAAAATACTACTCAAGTACACATTTACACAAGTATTAGCAGAAGAAGGTGCCGTAAGTACTGTTTTTCCCCCTCTGACTGACTTTAAAGAGAAAAGTCTAAAAGGTAAAAAACCTAAGCTCTGGTACACAAGTTTCAGTTTTTGGACCTTTTAATTAATCTTTGATTTTTTTTGTAGCATAGCCATCTGAATTATGACCGAGCACACTGCTGTTTGTAGGGTAGAAACCACTGGTTTCATCTTTCACTATGTTTGCATGTGTTGTGTACTGTATACTATATATTATGTTATACAAGTACTCTCTCTGCATCTAAAAAGTGACCAAATCTGTCAGATAAATGTAGTGGAGTAGAAAGCACAATTTTCCCTTATTAGTTATTTTCCACCATTACTTACTAGCCAGGTTCCATAATTGTAACCATATGGAATGAACTAAAACAGCAACATGGGCATGAAGCCTAATTTTGGTGCTGACTTGCCCTGATTTATCAGGGATAAATGTGGATATTTTTGTAAAGGCATCATTGTTTTAAAGGTAAGATGTTAATACAAGCCTGTTTTTAAAACTGTTAGGTTCCTTGCTGGCTAAATGAGGGAATATTCAGACATCAAGGAGACTTCACCAATCTGACATCAAGGACCTGTCCCGCCACCGGTCTGGTCTTCAGGTAATATCTAAAATACACTACAACGTTTTGTATTAATTAACATTTCAGCAGCTAACATTATTGGCTTGTATTGTACATATTTACAATGTTTTCTCTAAACATTCTTTGGGACAGTTCACTAAAGGATGTCAGGGAAATTGTCTGCTCATTCACAGAATTTGCCTTGTTTTGTAACTTCAGACACTGACCCGTGACACTGACTTCTACCCTCATCTGTTAAATTTCTGCATATAATTATTCAGTCATTCAATTTATTAATTTAATCCCGTGAAAGAAGTCGATCGTCATGGTCTCCCTCCTTCTCGCACATCTTCGGCGAGCGGCAGATATTATATGGCGGAATGGTTCAAGGCTCCTTTTTTGATCGACCCTGCTTTTGTCAGGAGGCAGAGTGGAAAAAAATCGTCTCAATATTAGTCTACTCAACACTCTTGTGGAGCGCTGAGAGGGAGGGAGAGCAAGGGAAGAAGAGATATCATTTAAAAGCTTAATTTGGCATGGAAACATGGGTATTAAGAGAAAACAAAACAAAAGGCAAGGAAGTGAAAACTGAGATAGTGAGGGAAAACCAGATATTAAAACTGTGAGAGATAAAAGAACGAAAGAGAGAGAGAACATGTGAGCTGTTGCAACTCTGTGTGTGTCTGTGCATGTGTGTGTGTGTGTGTGTGTGTGTATGTGTGTGTGTTTAGGTCCATGACGATAGTTAGGTGACACTGGTGAATGTAGTCTACATTTACGTGTGTGTTGCTGTATGTGTGCATGTGTGCGTATGTGTGTGTGCGCGTGCATGTGTCTGCGCACCGTGTGGAACAGCAATCACACAAACAAATTAATTAGTCTCCCCCAGCATAGGGGGTTTGATAAATTGAGCTGCTCATCTCTTCCGCCTCCCTTTTTCCTCTCCTTTCCCCTCTCATCGTTTATCCCTCTCTCACGTTCGCGCTTTTTTTTTCCTTTCCTTTTTTCATGCGCTGGTCTTTTTCACGTAATAAACATCTCATTACGTTGTCCCACTTTTAATTGTGTTTGTTCTTTGACTTTTATTTTCCTGCTTTCCTGTTTTACGTCGTCTGTCGTTCCGCCTGTTTTGTTGACAGCGGCGCATATTCCCACACACAGGCTCACGCATGCACGCACACACACACACACACACACACACACACACACACACACACACACACACACACACACACACACACACACGTGTTTAAGCCTACAGGAAGCCCTGTAGGACTCCCAGGCTTCCTTTTTTTTCTCCTCATTCAGCCATAGTGGCTTATTTAGGCCTCTATGCAACACATCTAAACTCCACCTGCATTTAGATTAAGTAATATGTTTTAATTATTCATATTTTGCGGTTTTATTAGACCACTTAACTGCAATATTATTCCCCCGGTTTGTCAATGGGCACTCTACACACCCATCGCCAGGGAACAGGAGAGAGCAACTTCAACAACAGAAATGTGCGACGGCCGCACCAAATGTATTCATGAGTTATTTTCCCTGTGCGGGCGCTGGGGGCTGGAATGAAGACTGTGTCTCTATTCAATTATCACACTCAGCCACATGCACGCTCACACACATACACACACAGACACACACACACACTCACTCTCACACACACACACACACTCACACATGGAGGCGTTAAGCAGTGTGCACTCATTAAACACTCTCATTATACACAGGAGGAGATCCCTGCAGGTGCAGTTTACCAGAGTTTAGTTCATTTCCTGCTCCTCCTCCTCCTCCTCCTCTTCCTCCTCCTCTCTCACAAAATCTTTCTCTTCCCTAATCTGTCATCTTCCGGCATTATTTACCTCACAAACGAAAAACTTAACCTGACGAGGAGGGGGTGTGTTTTTTTGTGTCCGGTGGGAGGAGTGGGCCTTTCTGACCCCTCTGCTTGCGGAAAGAAACGCGTCTTACATTCAAGACTAATAAAAGTGTTCCTCAAAATCCCGTACATGATAAAAATCCTCGCAAATACTTGAACACAGCAACATCAGTGCTTCATCATATCGCGACTTAATTATTCCGCTTATTCACCGATCAACGCTGCTGCCATCTAATTTAAAGGCCTTTCCCCCGGTAGAGACGTGATTATTCGCTATGATTCATATGCTAAAGTGAGGACTCTGAATGGCTGTTGTTGGCCGGTGTTATTTTAGGCGGCAGAATGTTTCTTTGTGACAAACCTCTCATTTTCTCTGCATGCTCGTAGGCTTTCATACTTCCCTGATTGACATGCACACAAAAAAGCCCTTTATACCTGACCTATTACAACTTCAAATGAGCCTGTTCAGAGAGCGTTAGGCCATTCTCTGTGTGCGAACGTGAGTGTGTGTGTGTGTGTGTCCGTTCGTGTGTATATTTGAGGATGCGATAATAAGGAAAGAGAGCACTCAGCTGGTGGTGCTGTTCAAATAGTTCCACTGGACTATGGTTACCTGAGCACTGATAGTTCTATTGTCTCTGCCCCTGCAGCCCCCAAATTTGCCTTTTATGGTTCAGAATATTTCTGACAACTTTGTCCCTCCTGAGGAGAGCAGATTTTATGACCTTCAGAATAAGGAAATGTAATTGTCTAAAAGTAATAAATAATTCAAGCAGTGTGAAGCAAGTAGAAAATAGATTTTCTCACTTCACCTATCAACTTTTACATAATGTTTCTTATGAGTCTACAGTAGATAACAACATACACACAAGGCTCCCAGAAATCAAAAATATTGTAATCTAATCTTCCTAAATCTAATACAGGACCCACATCACGAGAGGCATTAAAACTATGGGTGCACCACACTATTGCTGAAATTAAATCAATTAAAACAAATGCAATTACAATGTGTGAGATCTAACACTGTTTTTATTCCATGTATTTGGAAACCATTTTGTCCTTCATGAATGAAACGGTTAACAGTTGAACAGAAACGGTGTGCTGGTGCCATTTCTTCTCAAGGCAACAATACCAGCTCTTCAATCACATAAAGATGAAGCAGTGTGAATAAAGCCAACATAGAAAACACATACAAGGATGAGTAAGCTTTAACAAAACAAGTATTAAAACATGCAGTTAACCCTCACTCAGTAATAGAAAAATATTCCTGCTCAGATACTACCCTGACCAGTGTTTTTTTTATTTTTGAATGCCCCCCCATTGAGACATTTTGAAAGACCCGGTCCAGGGTTGAACCTGTGATAAAAAGCATATCTTAGTACAAGTGTTGGCTGTTTTTTTATAAATTCCACTAATCGAAGCATTAAGACTTATAGACAATCCAAAGTGAGGTTTCTATTTTCAGGATCTTGCTTCACATTAATCCCATGTGTACCATGCAGTGCTACATAAAGTTAAAAAAGGAATCAGTGTCTGTAACATCTTTGTTCTCCTACATGAAAAAAAAATGTCTGTCAGATTTTAAAATTTAGAGGAGAGTCCATGCCAGATGTTTTAATTAATTTACTGTAATTCATTCATCACTGTCCTTGCTTTTTTCCTTTGCAAAGTGTAGAAATAATCCTTTTGTCTCTCGTGTGCAGCACTGCAGTCCTTCTGACCTACTTTCCTTTTCTTTTTCCGCTCCCTTCTGCCGTCTTCTTTCTTTCGGCAAAGATAGAACAAGTTTGGCATTGTTTGTGCCTGGTGGCCTTGCTTTCACCAGGTTGGTGAAGCTGAACAAAACTTCCTGGATGTGTTTGTGACATTGTGCAGGTGTATTTACTTTAGTTGTAGGTAGCCATAAAACATTGTCAGATCAAATAAATTGCCTGTTGAAATCAGATAAGCCAACGCTGTGCTTTGAAGAACTTGTAAGACCAACATTTATGAACTTTACCTTCATCCTTTCCCCCTAAATGTACAGTGTGTAGTTTCTAGTGGTGTCTAGAGCAGAGCATCTGATGAAAACAGCTTAATCTAAGAATTCTTATTTTAATCACTCATTTAAAAATCTGTTAATATTATATTCCATTTCTGCCAATTCTTTTCTGCTAGGTGCTGCTAAATGCTGCTATATCTTACACACTGTACCTTTAAAGGTCCTATATCATAGAAAATTAGAATATTATATGGCAGGTCTGGGCATCGCATAAATACTATATAATAATAAAATGACCCATTCTTTCTAGCGCTCCAGAGAGAAGCTTGAGAGTGGAGACGTACAACTATATTGATAAGATGTTTTATACTCAAAACCACAAATTAAATCTGGAAAATTGTAATATATCTTAAAAGTAGATTTTTTTTTAAATCTAAGTTGAATACTATTGTTATGAACTGTTCCCTTGTAAAAATGTAGCAATGAATCCTGATGCTAGTGATGATTTCCTAGGGAATGATGCTAATGTAGTGTTTCACCTTATTTCCAAGAATTATAGGTATACTGTACAAACTGTCAATTACTTGGTCTCGTATGGCCATGAGATTGAGACGTGTATATTGAAGTGCAAAAAGTGCAGGTGCCTGTTTGCACCCTTGAATATAACAGGGAGTCAAACAGTTAAATTGGTAAGAAGCAGTCCAACTAAATATTATTTTAGTGACAAATATTGCATGAAGTATCACCCCACGCTCACTGTCTTTTAGTTTGTCAAAAATCTTCCCTCCCTGCTGAGCTTGTTGTCACCTGTAACTCATTCCTCACCTCACCTGTCTTTCTTGTCTTTATTTTTGTCATCTAATTCAGCAACGAAACATCTCTGCTGGAAGGCTCAGAACATCAGATGGCATGAAACCCCCGTTCCACAAAACCAACCCCTTCGGGTTCAAAGCGACAGACAAACTTCACATGACGCAATCATTTTACATTGATTGTGCCAATTCTCACTTGCGTACAGCTGTTTTTGTTCAGCGAGAGATAACATTCAGGGAGTGGGTTGCTGTGTGTGTGTGTGTGTGTAGGCAGTGTATGCCGAGAGAGATGGGAGTTGAGGCGGGAGCGTCCCACCAGAGTTGGGATTCTTAAATATGCCCCACTGTCTTTTGTTGAATGTGATGCAATAGTGATGCAGGGCTGTCAGAATGTGTGTGTGCGCGTGTCAGACAATGAATGGGTGAATAGTTGGGAGTCAGTGCTGATCTGAGTCTGTGTTTAAGGCTGTTTTTCAACCCGGAGGAAATTATAGGCTCTCTATTGATGAGAGAGGGAAACCCCTCCCCTTTCAACCTTGCCATCTCTCAGTGTGTGTGTGTGTGTGTGTGTGTGTATGCCTGTGTACATGCACATAGATGTGTTTTCACATGTGCATGTATGTGAGTGGCAGGGCTGCTATCTGTTCCATCACACGTGGATGTGTGTGTTAATAGAAAATGCCCCACGCTGCCACTGCCTTTGTTTGCCAAGGACATACATATGCATGAAGCCTTGGTGTGTGTGTGTATGTGCGTGCGTGTGTGTGTATGGCAGGCAGGGTTGGGGGGGGGGGGGTGTAGGTGGGGGTTTTACTAATTACTAGATTTCTATCATGAATATGTATGGCCGCATCCTTTATCATGGGATTGGCTTAAACACATCACACAGACGGACGAGTGGCAGAGAGAGGAAAAGTGGGGGGTAAGGGCTCGAGAGGGGAGACGCCTCTTCAATATAAAAAAGGAGGCAGAAAAAAAGCAGAATTTTCTCCAGCCAGTTTGAACCTTTAACCTCTGCTGTGCTTGTTTTTATTTAGAAAAAAAAATCGGTGTCAGAAATGTCTTATTAATGACAACTTTCATTAGCAATCAAATGACAAAACCACATAGATTTGTGGCAGACCATTATATTTGTAATTCTATAGCTTACATATAAATATGATCTTGTCTCCCTTGATGAAGCCAGGAGTAAAGATGATAATAAAAAAAATTCTTGAGTTGTGATATCTTTGGTTGTGGCCTTATGTAGTGTGTCCTTTAACTAGCAAATAACAAATATTTTTTAATTGATTTATATTGCTGCACCTATTATAAGCATAAAACATACAACTTTTCTGCTTGTCAAAGACCTTCTTTGGCAAAATAAACAGAGAATACAGTCACTGATAACATTCCTTTTGGTGCTTATAGACAGTCTCAAACACTTACTATAGATAAAACCAAAGGAGTTTTCAATTTCCATGTGTAGAGTGTGTATTGTAAGCACCATGCCTCTCTATCTCTCGTTTCTTCTCTACCCAGCTCTTCTACCTCTTTCTTTTTTTTTCCACACAATGCACTAACGGTCCCAATTTAAACTTACACTCATGCGATCTGACATGTATACAAAATACCAGGCATTAAGTATTTTTCTGGCTTGTATTGTTTTTCCACATGGACAAACTCAATTACAAGAGGCTGTGCCTGTTGTTGTGGAAATCTTTCCATGAGAGAGGTGGAGACAAAAAGAAAAGAGCAGAGAAAGTCACGAGAGACGCAAACAAGGTATACAGAAGCTGTAACTGCAGGTGGGAGAAAAGAACAACTTTTAGTTTATTTTAGTCACTGGCACTGATATTCAGCATGTTTAGTATTCCAAAATTAAAGCAGTCCCAAATGAGAAGTCTTGAATGTATTAAATTATTGAATGAATGAAAGCAAGTGAGACCTACAGGTCTATTTTATGTACTTTTTTGTCTCTTTTATTGTTTCCACACACTTTTCACTTTCCTCCACCTTATTTTTCGCTCTTCCCAACCTCTCAAATCACACAATCAGAAGACTATGAAAACTGCTATCCCCCCCCTCACACCCCTGTGTTATACCTTTGACAATAGTCTGGCAATCTGAGCAGAGCAAGGGAAATAAAGGAGCAGGACAGGTTTTTAAAGAAGAGAGAAGGTCAACTGTCAGTCTGCCTGTGACGTTAGAATCAGTGCCATCAAACGTGTATCCTAAGAGAGTGGAGGAAGAGAAAAGGGAGTGAGAAGGTGGCGTTTGGTTTGCCTGTAAAAGGAATGAGGGGGAAAAAAAAGGAAAACGAAAGGGCAGCAGGAGCATGGTAGGTCCTTATTTAGGAGGGCTTTGATTCATCATTATAGTCCAAAGCATCTCCCCACCTAACATACAGAGGCTGGTGTGAGGGGTCTGAGTGTTGGCGAGGGCAAGCCCTACTTTACATGGGAACAGCACTGATGAGAGAGAAAAAGAGAGAGAGAAGGAGGCCGTCCGTGTTGTTTGTGAGCGCTAACACAGACATCACAAGTTCCCAAAGTGAGAGAGGGCAGCGGGGTGCAGCGGGGCATTGAGCTGAAGAGAAAGAGAGGTTGCAGAAGAGAAGAGGAGAGGAGGAGAGGAAGAGAGGCGGCTGTGTTTGAAGAGAGCTGTTGAGATAAATCAGTATGTTTACGTTCTGGAGGAACAAAGTGTTCCGTTGGCAGAAGAGCACTCGACTGTCCGTTTCCCCTTGGACTGTTTTTACTGGACCATTTTTTTGTCTGTGTGTGTGTGCGTGTGTGTGTGTTTTGGGACAGCGTCAAGGCCAGAACTTGTGCCATTAAAGTCTAAGCATCGCAATATTTAGAGGATCTTCCCCTGAGGACAGTAAGGTTACATTACTGTAATATTGAGACTTAGTGAGAGCGGAATGGAGGCAGAGGGCAACATAAAGTTCGTTGTGATTCCTGTCTTCGCGGATGGGACTGAAACCATCAGAAATGACAAGGTCACTGACTGACAGTTCTTCATTCACTATGTGGTAATTGTGGGTTCGGTATATAAAAAAAACAAGATATGTAATTGGGACAGAAAAAGAATGACAGTATATTTCATGTTTGCAAATCCAGAAATTCAAGAGGCTCTGATGTTCAAAACTCAGTAGTCTGTAGGCTGTTTGTTATATAAAACACTCCAAAAAGTTTTCATGTGCATCTAATATTGTAAATACAGTGGCTTTTTTTTAGTTAGCAGTTTTTAGCAGTTTTACACTAAACCCAAAGACTACTTTGGTAGCAAAACATCTTTGTTTCTGGTGGAAATGTGTCCCTAAAGCTGGCATTCAAGTTTTTAGATTTAATCTACTCTACTCACTATATTTGTCAATTTTATTGAGGAACGTTCCTAAATAAAACAGAGTAATAAAATAAGTTAAGTAGGCTACCAGTTAGGTCTGCCTTTTATAGTGGAGTCCTCTGTAGAAAAACACACAAGCTTTATTTGTTTATGGTGTTTCTGTCATTTCACATACACTTTAACACTATTACACTTGTTATTGTCCTAATTGGCACCTTTTTTCACCCTTTGCTGTCATCAAGGTGTCAACAAGGTACTAATTTACACCCATGGTTCCGGACTAAACCCTGCTGCTGTCAACAATACTCCGCAAGTGGCAACAATTTGAGAACTCACACATATAAAGGAAAAAATATTGCATTAGACCAAGCTTGTGGAACAGAACGGGATTTCAGAGTGAGGAATAAAAAAGGCAGGAGGACAGTCAGAAGCTTTAGCTGATAGGACGACTTGAGCGTATCTCCTGCTGACTCTAACACGCGTGACACTGCCGAGTGGAACCGTAATTCGAGATATCAAGCAAATAGAGGAGAAGCAAACCGCCTCGGCGAGTCCCTCTCTGTCCCTGTCTCCCATACATTGTCCTTACATATGGTTCGTCTATCAGTGTCCAAACTGCCCACAGCAGAGAGAGAGGGAAGGGGGCGAGCAGGGTGGGGCGGCCTATGAGAGGCTGAAGCGCTCTTGCGTACAGGAGAGAGAGGAGAGAATGATAGCCATTCTGCTTTTATTATCTCGAATGTATCAACTTAATCACAGCTCCATTCTCCCCCAGTCCTCCCCTGGGCTCAGTGGGAGACACTGAAGGAAAATTGGAAAAGTATCACTGGGCTGGAGGTAGAGACAAGTGGAGATGGTCAGAACAGGGGGATGGGGGCGTACAAAAAGTAACTACTATAAAGAGAGGGGCAGAGAGACACAGTGCATAGCGAGACAGAGAGAGAGTGAGTGGGGGGGGTAGATAAACCTGTTAATTTTTCATGGCCAGTAAGTCATAATCACAATGTTCGGTGCCCTCAGAGCCTCAAGAGTTAGCCAATTTGAGTGTGTGTATATATCTGTGTGTGTGTGTGTGAAGGAAGAGAGATGGATTGAGCTTCATTACCAAGACTTAGGGGAACCTCCCCTCCCCAACCCAAACCCCTCACGTTCCCCTGTGTCCCTGCCTGACTGCCCAAAGTTATAATAGTCACTATCATAAAGACACATTATCCTCTGATAGGAGACTGTACTGTCTTAAGGCTATAAAAACACTCAAACTTCATTTATTTGCCATATATGGCCACAGATAGAACTAATGAACTAATGGGGAAAGTGTCAGAGCAATCAAAAAGAGTCCGGGATAAAGTTTTTTAAAGTCACCAATTTGAAAATGATGTGACCACTGGCGTCGGGCATGTGAGAGAGTCAGTAGATATCGTCCCACGGCGATGACCAGATCTCAGCAGCTTAAAAGTCATTGCACTTAAACGTTTGATGATTTTTGCCAAATTGATTTTTTTTTTTCACAATCGCAATTTACCACAATCCACACAGAGCTTACAGCCACAGTCCTGTGCGTTAGTGTGTCCTGGGTATGTGTTTGTGTTTGTATGTGCGCGCCTGTGTGAATGAGACATGAGAAATACGCCCCATAAAGTGGTACAGTGTCAATTACATAAAATACTTGGCATTATATAAACAACATTGTTCTAGAACATGAGCTCCCTCCAGTACACACATACAAACACTGAGCAGGTTAATAATGACCATAATCACCCATCCTCAACACACACACACACACACGCACACACACAAACACAGCTTGGCAGCACATGGCCATGTAAGGGGAAAACCACTGTGTGTGTTTACACTAAAACACTGCTTGTCTGAGCAGCTTTAGAGCCCAGGCAGCCTTTTTAACAAGCCTTTAAAAAACAGGCAAACACACACACAGCAGTTCCTCTCCTCTTCTTTCCTCTGTGAAAAGAATCCTCGATACATATCAAAATGATCTGATCAGGTTTAAACAAGTGGTTATTAATGCATACAAATGTGTAAAAAAATGAACCACCTGTATGTTAGAGTGAAGCAGTTCATTATGTCAATGACACTAAGCCATGGTCCCATACTCTGTGCCTGTCTTCCTCTTTCATGGTGTATGTCTTTATTACATGCGCCTGCCTCTGTTTCTTCCGCTGGGGGGAGTTTGTGTGTGTGTGTGTGTGTGTGTGTATATATTTGCATGCTTGTATGTGTGAGTGTAAGTGTGAGTGTGTGTGTGTGTGTCTGCAGGTCAGAAAGGCAGCATTTGTTCTGTGAAGGCCTATAAACATCTGCGATCCCTTTTAAGGGATTGTTTAGATTGACGGAACAGGAAAATAAACGTTCTCAAGGAGGCTGGTGCTCTTACTGACAGAGGGATCTCTGCTACCAACACCAAGTGTGTGTGTGTGCACGCGTGTTTGTGCATGTGTATGTGTGGGTGGGTAGGTGTGTATTTGTGTGAGTTGAGCCTGAAATGACAGGTTCTTTTTTTGGGTGCAGTTTTGCTGATCAGAGGGCACTTTTTTTTTTTTTTTAAACATGAACCCTCTGTGACCTCTCTTCATCTTCTTTTACGCCTTCCTACTTTTTACCCCCCAATGAAAACATTGATGGCTCACACTTTTTCCTATTTTTTTTCCCCCCTAAAAGCACCGGTGTGCCCCCCTTCCCCCGTCCGGCTCATAACTCCCTCCACTCAGCAGCAGAACCTTTTCCCCGTCTCCTTCTTTTTCATAACACTTCTCCTAATGCCGAGGAGTTGTTGTGTCTGGGTTTGCGAGAGCAACATGTGGAATACATCAAGACTCCTCGCTGCCTCTCTTTCTCGCTCTCCCTTTCAGTTATTCACACATACATGTATACGGACGCACGCACACACACGCACGCACACACACACACACACACACATAGACACACACACAGAGCTGTGGTAATGAAGCCCTGGTCTCCTTGAGAACGTCCAGCGTGAGGAAGTGGGGTGTCCGTACAGCCGTGATTTAGGTCATAGGGAAGCAGGGATGGGAGGCTTCGCTGCTCTCTGTTTATTTGAAGCAGGAGCCATTACTGCTGTCTCTCGGCTGTATTTATACACAGACACAGAACAGACGTATACTGATACAACTGGACCGTGTGCATGTTTCTGCCTTTTTGTGTGTGTGTGTGTAAGAGAGTACGAAACAGAGAGGGCACGCGTATTATTTGACTCGGAGGGGGGGTGTCTGTGTACAATGTACAGTAAAAATAAACAGCTGTGATTTGTGATCTGGGCCGAATAGAGGAAGGGCCATCACTTTTAGCGGGAACAGTGTACAGAGGTGGGCCTCCTTGGGCAACATTAGGAGTCTACAGGGACTGCTGGCTCCACTCCAGCCCAGTCCCAGTCACATACTTGATTCACCTAATGAAAGACATCTAATCACCGAACTGGTCTAAAATAAGCAAGCAAGTCCATCTGCTGTGTGGAGTATGAGTCAAGGGTTTGCAGGGGAGTAGATTAAACTCTGTGTGTGTGTGTGTGTGTGTCTGTGCGCGCACGCCAGCAGCCAGGTTGTGCAGAATCTGTGTGGTGTAAACTAGTCCCATGGCGTCTATTGCCTGTCTGCCATTACTGCAGGGTTGCCACAGCTTGTAAAAGCCTCGTTAACACAAAGACCTGCTCACATGTTAATTGGCTAATTGACTAATTAATTTTTGCATAAAGGCATGCGCGGGGAGAAAGGCTAGCTAATTGAAAGTGACTATAGGTTTAATTATGTGAAGAAGGGGAGTGGAGGAGGAAGGTGGGAGGCCCAGATATGTGCTTCTGTTCTTTTTCGCTGCATTCGTCTGATGTGTTTTTCTGCGCCCCCCCTCTTTTATTATCTTCTCACTTTGCATCATCAAATCTCACCTGTCACATCCCTCTGTTTACTGCTCTTTTGCTGCCAAACAATTACCTTGCAGTGGAATTAGTCAGTGAGCAGCACGAACTCTGATATGTGAGCGTCGGATACAGAGACAGAGTCTGTATTTGCCAAATAAAACATCAAAACTGCTCACCCTTTTGCACATTTGCAAGTCTCTAGTTTCCCTCTGCTTGTTGTTGAGACATAATTTAGAATGCCAGGCTATAGGAACCGCATCAGGCAGCTTAACCGTCTCCGGACATCTGTTGCAGGGAGGCGTCAGTGTGATCATGCATTCACATCAACAGTAATCTAAGTCCAATTATTGAACAGTATGTAAAACTGACACACACGGCGGATGAGAGACAGAGGAATGCAGGAATGAACGAATGTCTGTTAATTCAATTCCTATCCACCGCTCACTAAAACACCACCACAAATTAAATCGACCAAGGGAGCAGATGGCTAACAAAGGAAATTAACAATGATGCTGCCTCTGTATTAGGGCATATGGATTCGCTGCATGTTTGCTGCGTGTGTGTAGCCGCAGCCTCACGCCTCCGTACGCAGAGAGAGGGGGGAAAAAGGCCAGTTTTAATCAAGAAATCCATTCCACTTCTCTAACCCCTCTTCGCTTCTTCCTCCCCTCCCACCATGGCGGGCTTGTGTGGAAACAGAAGTGCTAAATTACCCTGGAGCAGTCAGACAAAAACATCTTGTTGGGTTCTAAATTGCTTTGCATGCATGTTAATTGGACAGAAATCCCTGCAGTGTATTTGGGTTTGTGCAAGCATTTTCTGTGTGATTTCACCAGTGTGTACATCTGTACTGTATCTGTATATGTACAGTATGCGTGCGCGTGCACACATACACCATTTGTGTGTGTGTGTGTGTGTGTGTGTGTTTGTGTGTTGCAAGGCGGGTGAGCTATTATAGCTACAACGGCTTGCAGAGATTTGGAGGTTATCTGTTTTTGTTGGTTAATTGTGAAGCTGATAGTATCGAGGGTCTGGGCCAATTCAAGTGGGCTTTCAGCCAAATTACCTCAGTAATCGTCTGTGTTCAAGTCCCTCGATGCTCTCACCAAGACAGAGAGCCCGGAAAGCCCTGAAGTTCAATGGAGAGCGGCAGATCTGACCCCAGCTTTAGACAGCTTACACTGTAATTGAAATTATATTTTTTTCATACCATTATTGGATTGCTGACAAGATTTCACCCCAAATTCCATTTGTGGTCAATTTATCCTGTTTGTTTTTAATTAATGCGGGCGGCTAATGAACTCAGAGGGGATGTTAGCCAAATGATCAGAGTTTCCTCCATGTTTCCTTGTTATCTTTGAAGCAATAGGCTTTGGAATTGGAGCATGAAATTGTTTGAAAGTAGGAAAGGAATTCACTTGGATGGAGTGCACAAACACTAAAGCCAATACAAGCAGAGAGGCCATTGGATTTGTAAATCTACTATTCATTCCCTATGATTTGAAATTCCACAGACTATGAATGACTAAAGATTATTTTCAACTATTACTAGTTTATTATGGCACTGACATGAAGGACTGATGACATGCACATATTGTTATCAGATTTTTTTTTATCACAGCATGTTGATTCAATTAATTCAAAAGTGGAGGACATTGCATACAAGCAGTTTGCATTTTTGTGGGTGTCGTCTCGTGCGTCTTCTTCTCTCTTTCTCTGAGATAAATCATCACACAGCTGCCCGGGTCGAACTAGGAAGTATTCCTCTCACTGAAAGTTGGGGTTTGAAAGCAAATTAATAGAATGTGGTTGATGTCTTGAAGCAGTTTTTCTTGAATATGAAATTCTGAGAACGTGGCTTTGATTGTTCATTGCCGAATTAACATTTATATATCTTAGAGCTCATAGAGGCAGGAAGAGTAACCTTGATGGATGATCCCTCATTCTTCTGAACACATAATCTTTTTTATATTTTTTTCATTATATTTCACTGTATACAAAGGCCTGTAATTACTGTGCATTCTGTGGTGATGGATAATGTCTGAATTTATTTCCGCACATCCTCATAACCTACTTACAATAAACCAATAGCAGCTTTTGTGTGTTTGTGGTCATGTTTGTGTTAATGTAATGCACATGAGATGGAGAGGAACAGTGGCAGAGAGCATCCAAAACAGCAGAAAAGTGGATTGAGACGAGCAGCACGGGACACAAGGTGTGTCAGAAAGGTAATGCCCCTGTCTTAGCCTCCACTTAAACCACCTCTAGATTAGGGCTGGGCGATAAACCGATTTTATCGATTAACTCGAGTGTATAGTTCACGTCGACTTGTTTGAATGAAAATCGGTTCTCTCTTTAACATCAGCTAAAGCTTCTCTCTGGGCTCCCGTATAATGAGCTCGCCCCTCCCTCCCCTCGCACAGAGCGCGCATTTACCAAGTAGAGATAGTAGTGAGTGAGTGACAACATGGCGACAAGCAGGGAAGAACTTGTTCCGAAGAAAGGCACCGTGTCATCCGTTATTTGGAATTGGTTTGCGTTCGCGAGGTCAGACTTAGACCAGAAAACACCCCGCTGCAAAGTATGTATGAAGTCTGTTGCTAGTAAAGGCAGCAGTACGACAAATTTACTGCAGCACCTTAAACAAAAGCATCCCGTCGAATGGGAGAAATGTTGCGCGCAGCGGAATGAAAAAGACAGCAGCACCCCAAGCACCTCACGCACAGCCAAATCAAAATAAACAAGTATTTTTGGAGCTATTTCTTTGTCATCTGCATCTGAATTTGGGGGCTGTTGAGAAAATCGATTTAAATCGTTAATCGGATATTTTGTGAAAAAATCGGGGATTTTTTTTTTAAGCCATATCGCCCAGCCCTACTCTAGATAGAAATTAGAGTGTTAGAGGGCACAGGGTGGAATATAAAAAACTTTGTGTTAAGACTCTTCTTTTAAACCACCAGTGGGTTTCACAGGAAGAAGCAAGACTAAAATCTCTTACACAACCTTCTCAGGCATAGAATGAGTTGTCGTCATCGTCTTCATAGCGTGCTTTGCAGGACTGCAGGCCATGAATCCCCAGACAGTGACCTCATATCTAACCCCCCCACCAACCCTTGAACACACACACACATACACACAGACATGCACACAAGTAGTGACACACACCACCCACACACTCTTAAGCAGTGCTTCAGTTTATCCCTTTTCTGCTGGTTAGTGTCATTTTTCCTTTTCATTTCTTCTTCAAGCCTTCTGTTTGTTTCAACATCTCAGTCGATAAACTGCTTAGTGTGCAATGGAAAGACACTTTGAAGCATGCATGTGCACCTACACACACACACACACATAGAAGACAGACAAGACGTCACTGTTTTTTTTTCAACAGTGATTTAGTGTCTGCTATTTCACTTTGCTGTTGAAGGAATATTCTGCTGTACACACAAACAAAATGTGCAAAAGAGACAAACACGCACGTGCACACGCAGAGCGCGGTGAGAAGCTGTGAACGTAAACACTTAACCCTGGAAAGATTCAATGATGGCGGATAAAAGAGTGATTTGTGTTCCGCTAAGGGGAAAATGAGTAATCCTATCATTCAGCGTGACATGCAACACAACACGCTGCATCAGTCACAGATACACACACACACACACACTAAACACTGCCTATCAGGATGATAAAAGCATGCCTCACCCACACAATAAAGCGTTTGATTTTTCTATTTTCCGTGTCATTCATTTTCTCTTTATGCTGTCGTAAACCTCCTCCATTCTCTCTCTCTCTCTCTCTCTCTCTCTCTGTCTCTCTCTCTCTTTTCCCCCCGCCGGCATTGCTCCTGACACAACAGCACATATTTGTGTATTCATGTAAATATCTCAACTAATCTCTATAAATATATTTATGAGATTTAATACCTTTGTACTGTAATATTGTACATGCTAGGGATGGGGTTTACACTCTCATGAAGACATGCTCACACACATAGCCTCATGCAGACACACACATCTGCACACATCTTGCATTGGGTGCATACCAATCCCTTGGTCTTTCTTTCTTCCTGCCGGGGCATTAATTCCTGCCCATATTTCCATCTGATTATGGTCCGGTTATACCCGCATCTAATTGAACATTAAATATAAAGAAAGTTAATGAAAATGTCCTTTATCCCCTCCAAACTAGGCCTGAGAACGCATCTATTAACGCAAATTAATCTGGCCCTGGTGCGTGATGCAGGGGAGAAGATATATGCACAGTTTGCTGCTCTCCTCTTCGACCCGAATTATGGTCCTTCTCTCAGAGCAGGACAGTTAAATAACAAAAGAAGCGTTGTTCTCCTCCTCCTGAGTATTCTGGTGAGCCATTCCCAGATCTTCATATCTGGCTAAAAAACAACGTGACGCTGATGCTTTGGCTCCGAGCTCGGAGGTTTCTGCCCTGGGGTTCTCCGCTTACTCCCGCTGGCCTACATACAGACCACCAGCACCTTCCTTTCACTCGTTTGGACAGAAAAACACTGTGTGGAGCAGAACCGCCTCTGTTTTTGAGAATGGACAGGTGTCACAACTGTAGCGCCAGCGTACAAAACCTCAGCAACGGGATTGGTAAATGTGTCATGTAGGCTTCACATGATGAGTTCTGGCACAGAAAAAAAAGAAGAAATGACTACACATCACTGCATCGTACATCTGGTTGTGGACTAAAAACACATTTTGGCAAGTTTAAATGTTAACATTTGAAATGGATTGGCAGCATGAAGTGTGAATCTGCTATGAATTGTCTTGTTTTCAAACAGGCTTGTTAGTTTTACTCCTTCTGTGCTTTCCCCCTTCAGCAGAGCTTCCTGTGCAACCGGCTCCAACAGAGCTAAAGACACCCACTGAGAGCGCAGCCAACAGACAGACTGACGCACAAGGAAAAAGGAGGAAACAATGAATGGATGGATGCTTTCATTCTGATGAAAGGAATAAACGCTGAGGCATTTATTTTGTCTATTATCCCACTAAAAAGCCCTCTCCATTCCCACCCACCCCCTTTTTTCTCGCTCCCCAAGGCACTGTCATATTAGCATCTCTCCTGGACAGTGAGGGGTTAACTAACCCGTTTAAGGGGAACCACAGAAAACAATACTTGCACCCCAAAAAGACAATGGCAGTGCCTTTCTCCTCCGTATTTGTAATTTAACATCAAAAGGCTCCTCTCCCAGCGACCTCTGAGAGCCAGCGTCTCTTTAATGAAGCGCCCCACCCCCCTTAATCACATTCAAATTGGTTAGTGTTCAGAAAATAGAAATATGTATTAGATAGCAATAAATTTTCATCATTGGCTAAGCCTGCTTCTTAATTGTCCTGTCCCAAGGCTTGGGAATTTCATTGTTCGTTAGGTGCTTAAGTCCCCCATCTCATTCAGTCTCTCTGACATTACTGCTGAGGGCTCTAATGCCCAACTAATTTGAATGGGGATTTACATGATAGAGCAGGGAGCATTAAAATGTGGAGGGAAGGGAAAAAAAGAAAAAGGGGGAAACGGCTTCTTTCACTTCAAAAGTCACTTTGTTCAAAGTCAAATGACAGTGTTTAAAGATGCTCTATCTCTCCCTCCTCAGGATTTTGGACAGCGGTGCCAAGTTTAATGGTTCGTTATCTTAGCCCCTCTCTGTCTTCCTCCCTCTCTTTACCTCCTTTTCTCTTTCTGCAGCTAACCATACTCTTTTGTTTAGTGGCACCATACTGTTTCAGAATATACATTGTTTTTGAGTGACTTTGAATTGCAAAACACTTCTGTCACTCTCGATTATTTTTCCCCCCCCTCATATTTCTGTTTCTCAGCATGTCACTCAATAGTATGCCATCAGGGGTTTAGGAAGCTTATTGAATAGGCATGAATGTCCATATTTGTGCATGTGCAGGCACTGTGTAAATGTGTATGTGTGCGTCTGTGTGTTTCCAGTGTGGTTGTAATATTAAGTTAGGCCTATTGCAGTCACTTTCTCTCCATTCTAGCATGTAAGCCATTTCGCCGTGCACTTCTGGCCGGCGGCTGTGCTCTTGGTGAGAGAAAAAAAAAATGCCTGGAATTGTTTTCTGTTTGTTCTAGAGGTATTTTGGATCAGAGGTGGAGTGTGCGCTTTTGTGCGTCTGCAAGTATGTCTATTTTGGATCAGTGTGAAATAGAAGCAGCGGTGATGAAGAGAATCAGATGTTTTCATGATGTGCGCTGTTGGAATCTGTGTGTGTGTCTGGCCATATAAATGTCCATAAGGCTGACAGAGTTTGCATGGGGAATTTGAATTATGGCAGTGCAGCAGCTTGAATGTGTGTGTGTGTGTGTCTGTGTGTGTCTATGTGTGTGTATATATATGTACAAGAGTACTACGATTGTGCGTTTGTTATTCTTCAATCAAAGTTTTGTCTACCTGTTGTCAGGTAATCCGGAGTTCCTACTATCTGACAGAGGGTCTCTAAGCATTAGGGCAAACAGGCGGTGAGAAAAGCTGAATTATGAGACAGTGTCATACCCACTGGTTACCCCAGCTTTAATTATTGTTTGCCTCTTTTTAGCTTATAAACATTGACACTCACCACCTTGAATTCCCCATAATTAGTGTGTTCGGTTTGACCCGTGTGTTACCGGAGATGAGAGGAGGTTGCAGAGGGTCAGAACTAATGAGAGAGAGGGGTCGACCTTAGACATAGAGTCAACCTGGGGCAAGAAGAGCATCATCATACAAAATACACAACACCACAATGAAATGTTGCGGTGCAGGGCCCAAACGTGAGGAATGACTCATTATTTCATTACTTTCTCTCCTGATAATGACATTGTGCCATGTTTGGAGGGAAGAAAATACAAGTACAGCGGCACTGACCTGAGATCAATTTTGGTGAGAGTCATTATGGGACTTGGTGTCAGAAAAAAAAAAAGTATTTCAGTTTATTTCCATCATTACACACCTTGCGATTACAGTATCAAACCAAAACCTTTTAGCTGTAACATCAATACTTTCTGCTAGCCTGTATGTGTTTTAATCGCCAGCTCGTTATCTAAGGATATCGAGCTAAATGTCTTGCTGTCTGGAGAATAAAGATCAGAGTCAGAGTATGAAGAGTTAACCCTGATAATCACCTGTATTGATCTGTGTGTGTTAGAGGAAAAACTGCTGGTTCCAGAGCAGCCAACCATGAATGGTTATTGATCCTATCATGAAGGTAGTAGGCTGTCTCCTGAGTCTATGGCTCTTTAAGTAATCACTGCTGCCCTCTTTTTTTTTCCTTTTGGCACTCCGACATCTTACACCTGTCCTTATCCATCCTTTGGAACTTTTTCAAACTCAACGCACCTTAAGTTTTCCTTGTATTGAGCATTCTTTTAGTGAACACTGACAACCGGCTTCATCTCCTCTATCCCTCCTCCAGTCTTGGCTCCTGCTGATTTCTCACACTTGCTCCTTTACGTGTCCCTCAGAAACCTTTCTCCTGAAAGCCTTGTTGCGCACAGATGGAAGGACAAGCAAACAGACAGGCAGGCGACAAACGAGGAAGCGCTTCATAATCAGGCTTATGATGATGCTGGTGGGCTAATAGAGCTGTGTCCCCGGGTTAGACCTCTGCTGTAAATGATTAGCCTGGCTTAGGCTGAGCTGTATTAGCTGGCCTGCCATCACTGATAGCTCCCAGCTCCCGAATTCATCGCACTGATAAAGCCCTGCTGGAGCCTGCATAAGAAACAATCAACCAATCTCCTCTGGTCTCGTGTCTAGGTGGGAACTGATGGCGTCTCCATGCTGAGGCGAAACTGAGAACTGAATGCAGAAGCTCTCCCACGATGCCTACCCAGATAACCAGGACAAAATGATGGAGAAAAGAGAAGGTGAGAGATGTTTCCTTTCTGGTGCGGTTATGTGGTCGAAATTAAAAAAAGTTCTTTTGTCAGCAAGTGATCGCCTTCCCTCTCGCACATTTTCTTCTGTGTCCTTCTGTGTGTGTATCCTTCAGCACCCCTAATGGCCATTCGCTGAAGTGGAGCGCTCTCTTTTTGAATGCTTACAAGCCAATGTCACAACGCCAGTGCCCACTCATCACCCTTAGAAGTGCATACACGCACAAACACGCACATATGATATGCGCACGCACAGAAGTCCGAACCCTCGGACTGGCATGAAGGGGGAGAGGCAAGGTATATTTTTATTATACACTGGTCAGTGAGGTGGGTGTGATACACTATGCGTGCCAATGCAAAAACAAAAATCACACAAAGAACACACGCAGGCTTACACAAATAACACGCCCCCACACACACACGCGCACACACGTCATGCCCTCACACACAAGATGCATGCACACAAAGATACAGACAAATGAGACCTTAGTGAAATAGCTGGTGGGTTTTCTGCTATGGTCATGATTTCCTTCAGGGCTGTGAAAACACTCTGCATATGGAGTCCATCTCCTCTATGGCTTAGCACTGAGACTAACATACACACACACACACACATAGGATTGACACGTGCACACTCGCATAAGGAATAATATTTCCTTCCTAGCACTTTGGGCGTGCTACTGCAGACGTTTCTGGTTTAGTACAGTCAAGTTCCTTAGAAAACATTGCAAATATAGGAAGAAATACAAGAAATGTAAAATCGGGCAGTCGGGAATACTGTAGGTATTTCCTTGATTGAGTAATCCTATAATGAGGGTGATGTCGTGTCTGTATCATTTGTAGTGCGGTGAGAAAATATGTTTGTTAAAGTATATTAGCAGTGGAAGGTATTCTGCCACAGCAGGAAAATCAATAGGGACAGTTGTTTTTTTTTCATCAGAGCAGCTTTCTATTGAGTTTTCACAGCTCCACTCACAGGTTATCATCTCAGGGAAATGTGTGTGTGTGTGTGTGTGTGTGTAGCTGTGTATATATTCATTAACATCCTTATCGCAAACCAGGCACAGAAAAACTCCACCCGGGTCTGTCTCCCTTCCTCTCGCTCTTCTTTGACTGGGTCGGGGTGGGGAAGTATTGACCAGTTGCCAGGGGATAGAAGCTATTGATTGTGACTTATCCAGCTGTTTATATTTGAACCCTGGGTTTAACCTCCATCGATCGACACACACCTCGCAGTCTGCAAGGTGTTCACCTCGGCTTTCCACTAATGGGGCTAAATGATTGTCCAACAGTGTGTGTGTGTGTGTGTGTGTGTGTGTGTGTGTGTGTCATGTCACTTAAAGCATGGCCTACATTGCATAGCTTTCTAGAGAGAATAATCTATAAAATAAGGCCCTTAATCTTTCTCTTCCACTCTTTCAACACCCAATGACTATATTCTGTACTATTAATATCTAAATGTGAAATAAAACAAAAAAAGGAAGACATTTTCTAGTTTAAGAGACTAATACTTTGTTTTTAATTCCTTTTTTTAAATTTCTTTTACACTTGAATGTCATTAAAAGAAAGAAAGAAAATCCAATTTTCAGACGGAAAAGAAAACTCCTGCATTCCTACAGACAGACATTTTTAAAGCAGAATGTCATCTTCAAAATCACATTATAGTTTATTGTTATAACATTTTTTTTTCTTTTACTAAGCCACTCCCAAACACTGGGTTATTCTTTATGGCAGAATTCACATTTAACTTCATCTTAGCCTCTATCTAATTATCATCCTATCAATCTAAATAACTCACAACAGCAGCCTGTGTCTGAGCTGCAGTGGCTTGTGGTCAGCTGCATTGACCGTCTGTCCCGTCTGTTATCTGACTGAAAAATGAATGAGCAGTGATTCATTTTAGTTTGTGTCAATCCAAACATGCGCCAACATAGTGTATTCATTAGAGCAGCGTGCGTATAAAAATACAGGACAAATCATGTACCATCTCGATTCAAAACAGGAAGCGCTGTCCACTGTCAATGGGACGGCTGGTGACTCTGATGATGGTGCGCCGCCACTGTTGTTGCTGTGCTGTGTGTTGGTTTGATAGTGCGTTGAGAATTACTAGTGAACATTGATGTGTGATGAAGGTCTGTGAGCCCCACCGCTGCGCTGCTGCGCCTGATGGGCATTTGCATGTGATAAGCACTGTTCTACTCACCATGGTGAGGAGAACATTTGAAAAGCTGCCAATTTTAAACTTGCAAATCCTGCAGTTATGTGGGCATGTCAAAGTGTTTAAGTGATGCAGCCTTGGTCTAAAGAGATTATTATTTAAGGTGACACTGGTGATGTTTTTATTGTGCTCTCCGGTAGCTTTCTTTCTCTGGTTAACACAAAGCCACTTCGCTCCGGTATCTTCACATTTACAAATTAGGCACTGCTCAATATGACCTGGGCTTGTTGAGCCATATGTCTTTTGATGGGATTTTTATTTCAGAGTATGGCTTCTCCCCAGCCATTTTGCCGAAGCATCATGTAGCATCAGCCAAACTAAAGGACTGCTGCTGTGATCAGATGACCTCTAATTCCTCTGAAGGAAAATCTCGTTAATGGTGGGGGAAAATAAAGTGATGTATTAGTTTTGTTCTTATTGTTATCATAAGGTGATATATGTCAGTGTGAGGCACACATGCACAGTCTTCATCACTCAAGGACAATGTGAAAACGCTTAGAAGAATCAGTACCTAAAACAGAGGATAACAGGCAGAATGTCAGAGGTTGATGGATTTAATGTTAGTGTTTCCTTTGCAAATTAAATAATTGGCTTATTTGGTGGGTTTGCAATCCAGTGAGTTTACCTTGACACACTCAAGATGTTACCCTCACACATTACATGCACACCTACAAACCTGCACTCCTTAATTGAATAGAGTAAATTTTTATCCTTCTGTTTTCACACTGGACTGGAAGGTTACATTTTATGCATTCATCTTCTACTTTTTGTTAACAAGTCAAAAAAAATCACCAAACGATTCCTTCAAAGACATCCTTAAGTTTATTATCTCCCTCTATTTTACTGGGCCATGGCCGACCAACACCCTAACCTTTAAAATGAGCAATTACGTGTGAATTTAGATGCATGGTTGTGTACATGTATGTCAATATTAGATACAAGTTAGACAAAGAAAATGTTTGTTCTATACTTACACTATTTGCTTTTAGATGACCACTTGCAAGAGGAAGGATTACTCTGGAGAAAGAATATAAGGTAAAGCTTCCCTAAATGTGGAGGAGAGCGACATGTTCAATGCTCTGTATCGAATAAAAACTTTTAGAAACACGAGAGCCAGCAAGCGATTACAACAAGTACAAAACTAAAACTAACTAGTTCCAGTGGCTGACATAATAAATAACATGGAGCGTAGGAACAATAATTGTACCAGTTCATGCATGCGTGTGCATGCATGTGCACTTTTATATTGTCTTGTGTGTATGTGTCTCCCTCTACCTCTTTCTCCATTTCAAGGGTTGTAATGAGTCATCAGGGAGAACTGATGTGAATTATTAATATTCAATCATGATGCTGTTCATGAATTAACTGAAGCAGAGGAGGAGGAGGAGGAGGAGGAGAAGAAGGGGGGGGGGGTGAACAGTAGAAACAGACACAGAGAAAAAAATGGTGAGGATTTGACTCACAGTAAAATGAATATGTAGAAAGTCAAAGAGCTAAAGCAGCAGGGAATGAAAAAAACAGGTAGGTTTTTTTTAAAACAACTGAAAGCCAAGCACAGCTTTAACCCATGGGAGATTATTTGTGAGTAATGCAGATATATATATTGCACTGATATACGATACATGTTGTCTTTTTTCATTCAATTTGTTGGGGTTATGGGGGAACACGCGCTTTCGTAAAAAGAAAACAGATTGTTTAAATTAGGAGTTAACAGGCCAACAATTTTTAAAGAGATGGGGACAGATCAACGACAACTCAGTTGCAAACAGCTAGACTACTACTACTACTTTCTTTTTATTTCCATTTTACATGTGAGCAATGTGCCAGTTACGTCTTAAATAGTATGATCTGCATCTGCAAGTTCGTGGTCACCCAGAAAAATGTGTGTTTTCCATTAAAGGTCACACTTTTATTAATCAAATGAGTTAGTAAATATGGTCAAGACATTAACATGGTTAAAAAATAATGATTTCTATTTGAAAAAATAATAATAATTTTCTTTTGTCAAAGTATGCTCCGTCTAAGCAGCTAAACTGGTTTTAGCTGTGCTGACATTATTGCACAAGGTTTTTTAATCATCCATTCACCTTCTAATGCCATTAACAAACACAATTTACCATTAGAACACTGGAGTGATGGTTGCTGATATATACACCTATGTAGATACTGCATTAAAAACAGACATTTGCAGTTAAAATAGTCATTTAACCACATTAACAATGTAAAGAATCTATTTGTAATCAGTTTATCAGTATCTTCATTGAAAAACAGTGCTTTTCTCTCCAAAACATGTACATTTCTAAGTGTGTGTGTGGGGGGGCTGTTGCAGCACACAGAGTTCTTAAATCATTTTCCAGTTCGCACAAACCAATTTTTTGGGGGGGAAAAGTGGGTGGCCTATGTGGTGGAACTCCAGACATACATACAGACAGACTGCCAATTATATGTTTTGGACCACTGTTTGGAGAATTACATGGGATTTCTATAGGAAATGGCTCATAAATAGTTGATGAAAAATACAAAAAAAAGAAAAACTGAAAATAACAATATGAATAGGTAATGCAAATGGCAGCCCTACAGCCAACATTTGCTGCTCTATTATTATGGATTAAAGATTTCCTCTTCTTGCTGACATTGCTTAAGTGCTTGTAGGTGATTTCATATAAATCATGTTAAGTCCACTCACATATGGTGCTCTGCTCTGCCTAAAGTGGCACAAACTAAAATTGCGCACATAGGAACACTTACTCTGAAGCCCCTCAGGGCCACCGAATGGAAAAATAAAAGTCAGCACATATTTATTTTTTTTCGGGTTTGGTAAACTGTGGTTACAGTTTCACAAAAAGAGATCTCAAATTCAAAACCAAAGCCCACAGCCTGACAATCGACTGTTATGCAAACTGTTTACAATTTTGCAGTGTGTGCCTATACAAATAATTCCCCCTGCGTAAAAAGGCTGATTACATATCTAAAGATAAGCAACGTGGCATTTATAAGTTGGGCCACTATGAAAAAGAAAATTGACAACCACTTAATCTTATGATTAACGTGACATTTTTGTATTTTGTATTTTCCTAAACATGCACTTTTTTAGTCAGGCCTGCTTGAAAACTTAGTTTAGAGTACAGTGTCAATAGCTTGTTTTAGGCTGAATATCACGTTCATAAGAGGGTTCATGAGGTTTGATCTTTAGCACAAGTGAAAATCAAACCAAAACCTTCAAATATTATATAAGGAGACACAAAAGAAGAGGAAATTGGTTGATATGAAGTTAGGCAGCTGTCAGCAAATATGGTAATAAAAATAATAAAATCTTAAAACAAAACAGGTGGAATTGTAAAAAATGGTTAAATTATTATTTTAGTTGATTTGAGTTACACAATTATACTGATATAGACATTATAATAGTGAATCAAATGTAAATCTTAAATCACTCATACCACAGACTGTCTCTGCATTAGACTCATCAAGAATGACAAAGAATCTCATTCCTCATGTTTATTCAGTTTTTTTTCCTAAAAATTGCTGCTCCAGTGGCGAGGTTCAAACAGTCAGCAGGCACATTTACAAGGTGTTGACAAAGCCTCTTTCAGAAGTGAAGACTAAAATTTGATTTATGTCCCCAAGCATCACCTTGTATTGACAGAATTGCAATGGTTCACTGTCACAGATACAAAATGTCATCTTTTAGTTCTTCATGGTTTGGCCCCTGGTTAGGGTTATTGATATTCTCTATAATCCTGTGTGTGTGTGTGTGTCTGTGTGTGTGTGTGTGTGTGCGTGTGTGTGTGTGTCTGTGTGTGTGCCTGATAATAGGCCTGTAGTTTATATAAGCAACTGTCACTACAGACCTGGACTAAGTTTGATATTAATAGACAGCAGTCTCTCTCTCTCTCTCTCTCTCTGTCCCTCTCGATAAATGTTCAGATGACTTTTTTCTTTACCACTCATCATTATTAGAGAAATGGTTGTTGTTAACAAATTGTACCAAGCCATAACACACCTCCACACCTGTAATGACAGTGTAATCTAAGGTTCACAGGTTTCATTAATCATTAGAGTGGGAAAGTGGATTTTTGATGTTTCTGGCATTAAAAAAATCCATTGAAAAATAGGTTTTATGTTTTTAACTACATTTCAATGCCACAATTAGCAACACATAAATACAAGCAATTAAAAACAATTAAATAAAAAAAAGTTTGGAAATTTGCATTTTTTTAAAAATATTTCTTTGTTGTAACAATGCTACTTGCCAAAACATTTTATACTGTTGGAAAAAACCTATTCCTTTTTCTTTTAAATGGCTCCATTTGTAAGCAACATGCATTTGTGCGATGAGCAACATAGCTGAGTATGTGGGTTGCACACATGAAAAACTTGCTGAATCATTTCTGCAAATGCCAAACTGAATTTTCTGCTTGTTGCTATTGACTCTGGTTTGGTGGATTGAATTTAGATTAGCTTGAAGTCTGTCAGTAAGAAGGACTTAGTCAAGAGCTTCAGTGGCGTGTGGAGGAGCCATACACAACCACAACAGCCTGGCACCTCCTCCTCACACTGCTGTGACATGACTCCACGCCTCAACCAGGATCCGCTGCAGTGTTGGTCAGTCTAGCATGAACAGAAGGCCGAAGCCGATCCCAGAGGTGTTTAGTTGGGTTGAAGTCAAAGCTGTCAATGGGCCGTTCCATCCCCTCTACTCACAAATTCTGGAGGTAGTGTCTGATAATCCCAATCTGTGGGGGCTAATTTGCTAATTTTTTCCTCCTCTGCTTCCTGTGATCTGAAAAGGATGCATAGCATGAGTGAAACATAGATCAAAAAGGTGTATTATTT
This sequence comes from Eupleurogrammus muticus, assembly GCA_036785175.1. NCBI lineage: Eukaryota > Metazoa > Chordata > Actinopteri > Scombriformes > Trichiuridae > Eupleurogrammus > Eupleurogrammus muticus. The sequence goes on from JAYKQN010000023.1 coordinate 71,085, forward strand.
CATTTGAAAATATCAGATTTTTTATAATAAAAATCACACGCTGATAATATTCTTAATTGTTCTCTTATGTAGCACTTAATTGGGAGAATATACAGCCTTACACCGTTATAAACGCATATAACACTTCTCTTTTGCAAAAGAGATTCTGATCTCAGTGATACTATCTGTTACTAAAGGATAAAATACACATCTAAAATTTTTGCATTATATATGAATCACAAATGATATAGGTCATATTTTATGGCTGCATGAAAAACTTTTCACTTCCTGTTGCATCATTTTTTTTCTTCTTACCCCCGACAGTGTCTCTTTGGAAGCTTCTGGATCTTGATCAGAATTTCGAATGAGGTTCTGTGGTTTAACGCAAAGCTCGACGACGCAACATCCATTTCTAACGGCGGGCCCGAGTGGGAGACTCGCAGAGTTGGAGAGGTTAATGTGCTTTCATGAGAGTGGTCCACAGTCTTTGGCAGAAGGGCTGTATACCCAGCGGTTTGCTGTGCCTGGCACTCTTCACCTGGCCTGGGTCGGAATCAAACCCACAACTTACAGAGCTCTTAGCCCGCTCTTCAGCTCAGACAGCTACTGCCAGTCTGGTCGACAGCAAGGGGAACGACAACCCACACGCATACACGTATAGACACACTTAAGAATGCCTTTACTGATTGCATTCACCAAAAACTAAACTCATCTTTGTCTTAACGCTCACCCAAATCCTAACCCTACATTAACAAGGAATGGAAAATAACTCTGTGAGGACATTTAATACCTTCAAGTAAAGAAAAATAAGCACCGTCATACACACACATCCAGTCCGTTCTCTCCTTGGCCTTTTTCTCTCCTTTATAGGTATGTTCTTGACCAAATGTTTTGCAAATTTTTTAGTGAATTTCCAACAAGTCTATCAGCTAGTGCTGTTTGAAGGCTCTCAAGAGGACAGGGTTAAAAGAGCACCAGAAGCTCCTCTGTACCTCCGGTATGTCGGGGAATTTCATCGGCGTTTCTGCCTAAATGTGTCATTTATGTTACTTTCATTAGTTCATTTTTCTTCTCAGAATATAATAGATCAGATTATATTTTTTTTATCTTTCTGTTAGAGGAGAGGAATATAAAAGAGAAATACACTGACCCAACTGATGCAACTAAAAGAAGAGTGATTTTATTGTTTATATGAAAATTCTGTTTTGCATCTTCTCTTTATTGATTTACTATTGTTTCTCAGCCAAACGCAGAAACAGTTTGTATATATTTATACACAATATACATATTGTTTAATATGTGTAGGTACACTTTTCTTTCCTTCTCCCTCTCTATGTTATTTCTAAATTCATTAATATAAATGATTAAGGGCGATATGATCAAATAATAAAATTCTGCAAACACAGCAATGTAGTTTCAAATCCACATCCATGTATCCTGTATTTGCAGACTACAGTCCTGTATACAGTAGGTGCGCATATATGACAAAGAATTTGTGCATGTGCTAGAATTTGTGCGAGTGTGTGTGTCAGTGAGTGAAACAGGCCAGAGGTAGAATGCTAGAATGCAGTATTCAGGGCAGATTAAATGAGGGTTTTGTTCAGTTTGCTCCAGATGTTGAGTCTATGTGTTTTATTTTTACATTCTTGGCCTGCGGCCCGTATATATTTTGGATTGGGCAGGGAGTATATAATATCAGTGGAAAATGCTGCGGTCTGGTACCTTTTAAATAACATTTCCTCCTTTTTCTGCTGCTGTCCTGTTTTTCTTTCCATGTTGTCTTTTATTCGGGAATGAGCTTTGAGAGGTGATGTTTAGAAAAGCGCTGAAATGAGACTGGCTGTGGGGTTCAGGGAATCACTGGAGACCCCTACACACACACACACACACATGCACAGGAACATACAGCTGAAATGAGGAAGAAGTTAAGGTCTTAAATGAAGAAGGTCAGTAGCAGTCCTGTGTCTTGGTAGTCCGAGTCGTACTAATATTTGGCTCCCTCCCCTTGGCCAGTGGAAGGAATTATACCAAAGGTGCTAAGGGACCCACATTTTGGACTTTGCTTTCCTCCATTTCTGATTTATTTCAGAACAAATCTGGGCCGAAGCGGACTAAAATCTGCACTAGAGCAGTTAATGGAGTTGTAAAGCTGGGGTAGGCTCCAGGGAAATATAACCACAGGGCTTAAAAAGTTCTCTCTCTGTCTGTCTGTGTGTCTCTTGCTCTTTCTCTGTCCTGTGGTGGCCCCACTCCTGTTTGAAAAGCCGCAGTTCTCAGTCCGAAAAGAAAGTTAGATCCCTCACATCTGCCCTCATGGTGGGCCCTGTCATCACTAATCCTGCATGTGTGCGTGCAGCATTTATGTGTGGCCTTTTCATGCTAGAATTTGTCTGAGTTGCATGATTTGATGGCATGTGATCCAAAATTACAAAGGTCATATTTATGAATCCCATTTTTTTTTCTTTTTACCATTTTCTGACACCTGATGATATTTTAAAAACACACAATGGCTTCTTTGCATTCTCAAGTGACGTAAAGCATTTCATTGAAGTGATTAAAAGCAGAAGGATGGGAGAGGTGTGCCAGCCTGACAGGATCCCTCTTAGCTTAAGTTACTCCCTAATTCATTGTCCTGCTTTCTGTCACAGAGATTTTTGTAAAAACTGAGTGACAGAGTTATCAAAATTGCACAGTGGTTAAGCAACAACTGGCCCCTAAAAGGGAAGAGTGTATTGAGCGGAGAAGAAGAGCAACTCTCAACTTCCATGGGGGGGGGATGAATAAGTGCTGTTGTATGAGGGAGGGGAGAGGTTGCTGCTGCTCTCCTAGTTTGCCAGAGACATAGAGGGTGGGAGGGCGGCGGGGCAAAGGTCAGCGAACGGGGGGGGGAGGAGGTAGGAGAGTGTGTGGGACGGGTAGTGAAGGATGAGGGAGTGAGGGAGAGGCAGCATCTGGATCAAGAGCTGTTTCCCAGCCAAGTTACATTTGTTTAGTCTGAAAGACAAGAGTGTAGGGGAGCAGCGGGGGCAGGAAAAAATGTACGGCCAAGAGAATAAAAGAGGTTCAATAATAGATGAGATGAAGGGAAGAGCAGGTGTGAATGCACACGCGTCAGTGTGTTTATGCCTGTGTGACACTGTTTAGAGAGTTGTTTTCTTCTTATTTCAGTATTCCGGCCATCACAACTAATAGTTATCATAACGTCCCAGATGCAGTGACAGCCTTTATAAATGAGTTTATTCGAGCAAAGGACAGGTCAGACAATCAGCTATGTCAAACACTTTCCTGTTTTGACTGTGAAACTTTTTTGGATGTTTAAAACTCTGCTTTTCTAGCTGCTTTTTCGTGTCAATAAATCACATATGCAGGGTTAAACCAACAATAATATAAATACATTTTCAAGTATTGTGTGTATCAAAAGCCACAATCTTTTGTGCTGTAGACCTCTAGAAGTAATAAAAACATGTTAGTGAGCCACTGGGTGACATCCTTCACCGTAAACTCGTAAAGTAATAATTTGGACTTACATTGTACGAAAATTCAATGCACAGATTGTTTAATATTATTATAATATTAATATTAGTTTTATAGGTAAAATGAATACATAAAAAATGTATATGGTATTAATATAGCCTATCAGCTTTAAGAGTTACAGTTGTATCACCACTAAGTATCCTAGGAAAGTGTCATAACCAGCAGTAATGATGGTCTAAACTACAAAAATAAAATCCAGGTTGTAGAAAAGAAACAACCTTCTAATGCCTGAGTGTGCGTTTGTGTGTTTGTTTATGAGTGTGTCTAAGGATTTCACCTCTCTCCTCCCCCTTCTCACCAGATTCAGACCTCAGGGGAGGTCAGTTCCTCTTGACCTCTGCGTTCCACAGCCCGGCACCGCAGTAAGGCCACACACACATGCACCCAAACACTTCACACACACAAAAACACCCATACACATGAGTGCATGAGGAGGCAAAAAAAAAAACATCACATACACCGATGCAAGTACGCACACAGTGTTCCAGCTCATAAACATGCTTCTATAGGCAGGTATGCTGGCAGAGAAGGAGAGTAGAAAGAAAAAAGAAGAACTTTGACACTGGAAAATAGAATAAAAGTGTCTCTGGTAAAAGAAAAAGGGGAGAAAGAAAATGTTTTTACAAATAACTGTGTGCCAAGGAACATAGTTTACTATAAAGAAAAGGGTGAGTCAAGAGAAAGAGATGGAACGAGAAACATGCATCTGACAGCAGTCATACAGACAGAGGTCAGTGTTTTCACCTTTTGGTGTGTTGCAAAATGTACAGATACTACTTTGTTCAGCTGGAATTTGATTGTGTGCTCCATGAGTGCTCCCCAGCCCCTCACTCAGTGACCTCTGACCCCTGGATGCGCGCACACAAACACATACACACATTAATATGAGTGGATTCCTAAGATACAGTATACAACATTATGTGCCATCAGACAAGACATTGTGCTGTGGAACAAGGCTCAAAGCCAGCATTTTTTTTTTCGTAGCTACTTCTTTGTAAGTGCCTGCTGAGAGAACTGTACATATGTGCCTGTCTCTATATAGATGCCTGTGTATAAGTGTTTTCAACCATGTGAGTAAATTAGAGCTTATGTGAAGGTTGACATGGTTAGTGGCAACAATTTATCGCTAATTTCATCTAAAGACCTATTGAACAGAGTGAAGCGGGTTTTTTAGATTTTTTCTGATGTCAATCTATATGGCTCCATGACCTGTGACCCAGCGTCTTGTCTGTGACCTCATCAAAGAGAGACAAGAAAACAACCATCCTTATTGAGGACAGTAGCCATTCATCATTCTATCTTTTCCACTTTTAGAGCCTTCTGTCCATCATGTGGAGAAATCAATGCAAAAGGATAGAGAGAGACACAAGGATAGAAACACAAAGAGCACAGTCTCACACACATGCTGGCATAACAAAGTACAAAGACAGAGTCTGTGCTCAGCTTTATAAGTTTGCTGTGCGGCTGTTGCCATGGAGTTCTTTTTTTTAATACTTTATTACAGGTTATTATATTATGAATCATCAGAATTGTCCCTTGTCTTATTGATCCTCAACATTTATATATTTTCTACATGCAGAACCAGAAATGATAGAATAGATATTTTATATAAATATGATATTTTCTTTAAATTCAATTAAGATGTATAAGAGGTATAGACTTAAGATTTTATCTTCTTTGGCATATACTAAACTTTTTATGGAGGCCAAATCTATTTACATCCTCGAACGAAATGGCCACTACACTTGCTCAACAGATTTCTATGCATCTAAAATAACATTTAAAGGTACTGACCTTGTGCTGAAGGGAATGGAACAATTCCACAGTGCTGCAAACAGAAACTCAAAATAGGCTGGTCTCATTGTCCCTATTGAAAGATGTTCATGACTTGTGAATTTCTTTGAAAATTTAAAGCAATTTTATCCTGTCATTTCATTTCCCACCTTTGTGCTTTTTGAGCTTTTTTTTAGGAACAATGTCAGCTTCTTATGGATTCCGGAGCCAAACTATGTGTCTGTATTCATATTTTTATGAAAACATACCTGAATACTTGATACTATTTGAGGTGGTAATCTTTTTGATTCAGTGTAATTACTTTAAGTAGGTATTTCTTTATATAATTGTGCTGGAGGAGTCCAGCACTCCCATGGTAGTTTCAGATTGCCTAACCAAGCACAAGGAAAACAATACAAGCATGTAGCCCAGAACAATTTTGAATAATTGATAACACCCTCACGGTATACTGCTCAACCTTTCACAGGATCAGACATGTATGAAGTTACTGCTCATAGAAACCTTATTACCTAACCTTTCAATTGGTCAAACCTGAAGCGAAGCAGTCACAGGAAACAGAATGTGTTTGTTGCTGCAATTAGTGCTAACATAGATTTTTCTTGTTCAAAAGTGCATCTACAAAATAACATAACATTACATTTTGTCATTATTGCTTCAGTAGTTCTTTTTTTTAGTATTGGAACAAGAAAAAGCCACTGTGAGCTATTAAATGACCAGTTCATCGTATTTGACTTGAATACTAGGATTATGAAAAGCCTAAACAGAGACAAGGTCATTTTGTCACAACAGTCAAGTGTCGTAATCTAGGACCATACAAAATAATAATAATAAAAAAAATAACCTTTCACTGGTTCCTACTTGCTGCCCAGATCAAATTCTCAACCCTGACATTCTCTTACAAAACCAGCAGCATAGACAGCTCCTGCGTAGGGGAACTCCCTAAGTCGGGTCTACCCTCCATCCCCTCGCTCTGCCAGGAGTGTTGCCCTGCTCCCACCACAACAGGGCCCTGAGTCACTAGCAAGACTCTCCTCTTCTGTAGTTCTCTGGTGGTGGAATGAATTACCAAATCCCATTCGATCCGCAAAGTCGCTCTCTTTATTAAAAGGCTAAAATCCCTGCTCTTTTGTTAACACCTATACACTTGACTGGATGGAATTAATTATTTTAATTTAGAATACAAAATAAAAAGTTGAGTTTGGGGGGGGCGGGCTTATTCCATGCACTAATCTAGGCACTCTATACATTGTACCACTGTAAGAAGTGTTGTGGTTACTCATTACATTTTCTCTTCACTAGTCCTCTGCTTGTGTTAACTCTGATGTGTCACTTCAGATGAAAGCATTTTAATGGAATTGTAAATTGTACTGCTATTGGTATTTATTTAATTTTTTTTTCATTTTAATTGTCCTCGAGATTTTGCATGTCTGCTTCATTACACTACATGACAAAATATTCAAAAGTGGAGAAAAAAATGAAGCAAATTTATATGTAGTACTTGTTAAAAGGTGGGTGTGTGCAAAGGGGATAAAACCAGAAACATGGAACACTTGCAAATCAGTGTGAAGCTCCGCGGCGTGTTCGCCTGCTTTAGCTAATCGGCTAACGTTATTACCACTCAGGCGGCTAACATTAGCAATGTAGCATCCTGAGCGCAGCCCAACTCATTATAAAAATACGTCTTAAGTTATTAACACAGGAAGCTGCACTGATTTTAAGCTTATAACATTAAATAATCCCTTAGGCAACCTCATTCAAGCAGCAACTGCAGCATTGCCATCTGTGGACAGCATGAAGCTTTAATAATATCTGGATACAGCATCAGAGCCAGGGCTAAGTTCGTGCTTGTAAGAGTTGCTCAGTGGTGCATGAAGCCCGAAAGGTGACTTCCCACGGTAGAAAAAAAATACCCAAATGATAATGCACATGATTCATAGACCGACTGGACTAGACTACTGTTTGAGTCCCATGGCAAACTTGAATGGTGTTTAAATAATTAAATCTTGTGGATCTTTTACACTTTCCGAACATTATTGTTTTTGCATTGAAAAAAATCTGTTGTGTTAAAGATGCTTCATTTCTAATGATGGACGTAGTTGTAATTGTATGGTATGGCCGTGTGGGCAACCAGCGTGGCCTCCCAACAAAAGGGGATCAGGGCAACCAGGCGAAGAGTTAGGATTTTGCCAACAAAAGGCTAATTATTTTCATTGATACACTTTAAAAACACGAAAGAGTACATGCTCACACCAGCATTACGATCCACCTCATAGCAGGTGGACCAAACAGACAGTCCCACATGTCACGTTCCCTGTGTCGCACGCAAACACGTTCTCTGCAAAACTCTTCTGCTGCCGTTCAGTTCCCCCCGATAAACATGGCGTCCGTCCTGATGACCTGGTGAGAAGGGGGGAGGGGTGATCACCTTCCTCACAGGTCATAAGTATAGGTAAAATCGGCTTCAACACCCTGTGACTTCCTGGAGGCCTGGTGTCAGCAGTCACCCAAGTCCAGTCTGTTCTCCATTGCCAAACAAGGAAATATTACCCAGAAAAAAAAAACAGCAGAATGTTACAGGGCTCGCGCCAACTTTATTGTGAAATATTTACAGCTCCTGACGACAGTGGAGTCCAGTTGGTTTAGGAGCGGTCATCTCACCTACCTCTGCCTCTTTTCCTTTTCGCTCTCTCTCTCACCTTCTCTTAGGGCTTAAAGCCAGGTGTTTTTCCCATGAAAAAGACTGTTTTTCTGGTGATACCCCTCTAGTAGTAATGAAATATTTGTTTTAGTCTTTTAACAACTTAAATCATATAATGACTTTATTTTTTTTACACCAAATAATGGGGAGCAGTGAATTGGAAGTAATGGTGTTGATAAAACTCCTGATAATCACCATACCCAACCAGCATTCCATCTCTGCACTGAATAGCTAAAACCTATAGCTGACAGTGAGAATCTTAAAAAAAGAAAAAAAAAAGACCTAGCTCTAAAATCCTTATCATGTTAAAGCATAAAACATTTCTGCAGAGATAATTCATCTTTAATAGTGTAAAACACACACTGAAAAGGATGTTATAAAATTGTCTTGACGTGGACTAATAAAGATTCTGTAGGTTTACAACCTAATAAGTTGATGATCTTCGAAAAGAGCGGAGTATGTAATATTCTGATTGGCCCCTGTTCTGGAAGCCAAGCAGCCATGCTCATGAAAATAGTTGAACTTTGGGGAGGGGTGGCGAGGTACAAAAACTAAGATTTAAAGGCTTGAATTTACCTGCTGAAATTAAGCAGTGTGTGTGTGTCTGATGCTAAAGAGAAACACTTTGAGCAATGGAAGCGATGGTGATAGAAAAGTGAAATAATAATGTTGATATCTAGACACGAACAACTACCAAACTCAAAGTTGATATGCACAGCACCTGAAGTTTAGAAATTGTTTTTTTGGGTGCTCAGATTGCACAAAGAAAAGGTAGCAGCCTTACAGACAGCCAGGTCAGGTGTTGAGTGCAGTATTTGCATTTGGGTTGGATTTTTAGAAAGATAATAAACCTATAGACCAGTTGCAATTCACATTACTAGTCAAGCTTCTTGTAGACAAAAAAAAGAATTTTATAGTAATAAATAGAGAATGAAATTTTGTAATGACAAATTATGTATAGGCACTTGATAATTTCTAAGTCTAAGGACTAACTTTTTGCCCTGATGCACGTCTTTTGCATGACTAAACCTAAAAGTTTTATGTCTCTATCAATGGCATAAGTTCACCTTAATCACTCTTCATAGCATTTATATATTATGAATGGTTTTACAAAAGAGTTTGTGTGTGTGTGTGTGTGTGTGTGTGTGTGTGTGTGTGTGTGTGTGTGTGTGTGTGTTGTGGGCAGAGATCAAGCTGACAGAGCGTATGAAATGCTGTGGTGAGGAAGTGACATTCAGCTCCTTTTTGTTAATGCACCAAGTGCGTCTTTGTCCACTTTTGTCCGACAACTGCTGGTTGGATTTCCACGAAATGTGCTGCAAGCGTTCAATGTTTTTTTTGGTGAGCCGCTGATGTTCTGTATGGCACCATCATGAGATTCACTTGTAGACGTATTGTCATGAAAGGTGCCACAACAATTTGCATTCTCCACTGTAAGAAGTAATTGGATTTTTACTTAGATTTGGTAACAAATTTGATTACACTTGATTATAACAACCTTTCTTTGGCTCTAAATTTCTTTGCACTCATTTAAATTTCATATATGTATATATATAATATATATTGTTTATTTAATAAATCAAAGTGATTTTAAATTAAGCCTAATAATTTGATCTGCAGCTCAGTTGGTATGTACATGTCTATTAGATTAGGTTTTTGCTGTTAGGACATCATTCATGGATGGATTTAATATTTTTGTGTGTGTGCGTGTGTGTATGTGTGTGTGTGTGCATGTGTACGTGTGTGCATGTGTAGTACTCTGTAATGGATCAGTATGAATGCCTCGTTAGCTTACGCCACTAAAACCCTGTAGACCCTTCAGAATATGAGTACCATTTTAGAGAGCAGCTTTAGCTGTCGCATTCTAACTACCACTTACACAATACGTTGTGCCCATACAGACACACACACACACACACGCAGGAGCCCACGCACATACACTCAACAAGCACTTGTGTGTGTGGGCAGCTGGCTGAATTGATGAAACAGGATTCTGCATCCTCTGGGGAGCAGAAACACACCACTCTATTTAGCATCAGAAAGACTACATTCACTCTTTTCATCTGAGGTGAACTGAGGAATGCCCTCAAGGTGTGGATGGGATGAAGATGGTTCAGGGGTGTGGTGTAGGGTTTAGATGTGGCGCCGTGTTTTGCTCGCCCCATTTCTCTTTCCTCTCTAAACCTCGGAGAAAGTAAACCTTTCCATCCTGTTAGACGGGGAACAGAGGTTACAACTGTAAACAGTAGGGGATCTTTTCATATTCTCAGTTTTCCCCTCTGCTCGCGTCTGTCATGTCCCTGTTTTGTTTGGTCTCTCCTGGTTCTCCCCTCCCTCCCTCCTCCTGCTCCCCCCTCACCATTTTCTTATCAAACGAAATGGCACTGAAGGGAGAACGCGCACACAAAGTGCAGGTAGCGAAGTTTCTCCTGGAGTTTCCGCAGCAAAGCCAAACAAAACATAAAACGGCACTAACGCAAAAGAGTAAGGGTGGTGAGGAGGAGGAGAGAAGAGAAGCAAGTTATTTTCTCTGTGTTTTGAGGCTGCACCGCGTGTACTTCTGACAGGTGGGAGGGGAGATGAAGCGTGTATTGTGTTCGCCTGCTAATTAGCATCGTTAGCGGGGCCCATCCGCTGTGAATGGCAGAGATAGTGTTAGTGAGCTTTATGCACAGTGAGTGGTAGAGATAGGGAGAGTAGAGCGGGGCGCGGGCGAAAGCTGTGTATGCTAAAGCTACATTAGGTCTGATAAACTTGCAGGTCTTTAATGAACTCAGCGGGGGTAGGGGGTGGGGGTGCAGAGAAGTGTAAAGAACTGTACACCAGTCTGCTCCAGGCTTTCCTTTCAGTACTCTGAATACAACCTCTATGGAGCTCATAAAACCACTGTGACACACGCATAAGATAATGAGCCTCTGTGTGTGTGTGTGTGTGTGGGTGTGTGTGAGAGAGTCTTTTACAAAGGTCTGGGTGTAGTGATTTTTTAGATCAGACTTCTCCTCTTTCTCCGCACTCCTTGAGGGTCAGGTTACACACAGGGTGTAGGTTACAAGCCACCGGCCATATGAATAGTCCTATGAGCACAGGATACATAATACACAAATACACACACTTTTTGACTTTTTTTTGGGGGGGGGGGCCAAAGCATTTCCGAGCAGCAAGTGCTTTGGGTCATATCTGATGCTTTTATGTGTATCATAGTAATAATATGTGTGCGCGTGTGTGTGTGTGTGTGTGTGTGTGCGTGGCTGCACAGACCCAGGAGGTCACATAAAACTGTCAGCATCATCCAATCACCCAGTTTTTTTTTTCTCACTGCCCTTTACCCCCCTCCCTTCACTCCCTTCACTCCCTTCCACTCCTTCTTTCATTCTCTTCATTTCAGCCCCTTCAGTGTCAAGAAAAGGCCCTTGAGACTGTATTGCTCTCTCTAGGTAAAACACATGCACGCGCACACACACACACACACACACACACACACACACACACACACACACACACACACATCTGCGCTACAGGGCCCCTAAAGGCAGAAGACCATCGGAGCAGTTGGAAGGGATGGGAGGCATATTGTAAGGGGTGGAGTTTTCAAACAGAAACATCTCAATAGAGCCTCTTTGCGTCTCCTGAATGGGCGGATGGGCGTGAGTGAAGGGGGTGATGAATATTAAGTAAGGTCTAATGGCTGACACCCACCTCTCCTCTTCCCCGGGAGCCGGATCCCATATCCATGATCACAGAGGCAGGCCTGGACATTTTTAAGCTACTGCTTTTCTGGCTGCTGAACTGTAAAAGGCCGTGGACGACAAAATAATTCTCCCTGTAACCTCATCAAATTCTCCAACTGTTGGGTAAAACAACTACACGCTTGATTTTAACTGGCATTTCCAGCCAAAATCCAATCAAAACCACAGCAAAATTTTAACAATAGCTTGCAAGCACTTTCACTAGCTCAGCAAACGTGTATGTGTCGTAAGAATTGTTCCTTCAAGATTCAATGTAATGATGCCGTGACATATAATGTTTGTGCCAATTGCGGGGTTTATGGAGTGATTTTGGTTGCAGAAAAGAAAACTGTACATTTGGAACGCTTCCATATGGTACTTGAACAGGTCAATCCATATAAACATCATGTTCTCTCTCAATAAATTTATACCTCTCCATATAATTGATGCAGATAAATGAGGCAGAGAAAAGTTTCAGAAGAATTTTTTAACTAAGAAAGCAAGACTGACACATTGTGCATCAGATAGAAGATAATGTTTGGTGTCTTTATAAAACACTTTTTCCACACATCTAGTTGATGCAGTTCAGCTGTCCTCTCTGATCACTTATTCTTGTGGTTTGATGTGGCACAGGTGTTGCCATTGATATGTCCTTGTGTTTGGTTTTGTTAGACAACTGTGCAACAATAGGACTATATTTTCTGAATTATTTTCTATTTCTGCTGTCTGGCTAAGGCTGTTTTCAGACAGACATCTGCACTGCCTCATTCATTTCAATGAGGCCACTGTGCTGGCTTGTTGGGGAAATGCAGAGAGCCGTGATGTTGCAAAATATGCACATTCCTGGATGACTACTTTGCAATGTAAATGTTGTAATTGTATTATTTTTGTATATTGTTAAATCCACCTAAATTAAATCTTTTCAAAATTATGTAAGCACATTAACGCACTTCTGTATCATGATGTTTTTTACTATACCTTTGCAGCATGTGCACGATTAATCTGGCATCAGCTCACGTTGATTGAGGTGCATATACTGCTACTATTGGTTGAAATTTCTCCATGCAAGGTGACAATGTCATATGATTTTTATTTAGCAAGAAGTAAATGTGATTGAAGTTTGCTTTAAAAAAACAAAGAAACTTGGAGATTTGTGTAATTTTTTTTGGCAAATATCAGTTAAACAAGTGAATAATATGACCGGGAATCTGATCTAAAAGGATTAAAATATTATTTTTCACCTCAAGTAGACTAGACTGAACTGTTTAAACTGAAAAATAAAAAATAGTAGAAAGCAGACTAACATAAACAGACCCACAGGAGCAGTGACATTCTCAAACTCCTCAGTATTGCTATGAAGAGAATTCACTCAAAAGTAACTCTGAAAACCAAACATAACCAATCAAACAGAATTTCCAGAATATTAAGAAGAAAAATAAAATCATACACATTTCCATCCATTAAGAGTATTTGGAGATGGTTCAACAATATAAATTGCTGCGATACTGTTAATTTGTACTAAAGGAAGCAGGAACAATGGGATGGCAGTCAAACCACAGACATTCATTCATTTTCTTTACCCGCTTATTCCTCAGTAGGACCATGGGGGTCTGCTGGAGCCGATCTCAGCGCATTACAGGCGAGAGGCAGGGATACACCCAGACAGGTACCAGCCTATCATGCACACACACCATTTACTCACACCTAGGGGCAATCTCGTGTCTTCAATCAACCTCAGCAGGAGAAAGCTGGAGGCAACAGCGCTACCCACTGCACCACTGTGTCACCTCTAACCATGAACAGTGGAAAAATAATTAATGCAATACAATATATGATGGAAATATGACGATTCATGACATCATATATTAGGAAGAATGTCACACACGGTCTCCTCATTCCTACATGAAGATCTGATTCATTTGTCTGCATCAATTAACAGTTTGGAACACAAGTAAATAGTGAGGTCATATGCTTCATGTACATCATGATTCAAAGGCTCGCTTGCGAAATTGGAAATGAGAATGGAAAAAAATCCAGGTGGATTAAAACACACCTGCTGTCGCACCAACATGTAGCCATACATTGGTTAAAAAAATGCTTTGATCAGTGTATCAAGCTGCCCATAAAACCATTTCTTAGATTAGTCAGTGGTTCACTAGAAATCTATTTATATACTGTACGTCATTAGGAAAAACTCCGTCCTTTGAAAAACTGATCAGACTCCACAGAGCTTCATGTCTGGCCAGCTGGTTAAGTCAGCGATTTTATTGAGAAATCAAGAGCACTGCATCAAGAAGTCGCTTTAAAGGAATGGGAGCATGTATGAGATTATAGTTTACAGAGGCACACTTCCCTCATTATCCCTAACTTCACTGCATTACAAATCCCTTCAGATAACCACATGTTGCAGGGCTCTATTATCCTCATACAGTAGGGCAGAAGAGAATTTCATTGCACTGTCACCAGTCATAATCCTCCGACCAGCATGGCCCTCACGGCGCATCAAACAGATGACTCGGAAACTCGAGGAGAAGAGAAGGATGAGGGCACCGGGGACGGGGGCGAGGAGGAGGAGGGGGGTGGCGTAATGACGCGTGTTTGTAAATAATCTCCCTGTCACGGTGGTAAATAGCAGTTTATTTAACAAGCATCATCACAGGGGCGCTTTCACCCTCCGCCGCCCCGTCTCTTCTCCTTCCTCCCCTTCATCCCTCTCTCCTTCCCTCCTCTCCTCCGCTCTCATCTCGGGCTCTGCGGTTACAGCGGAGCATTAATAATAATAACAATGATAAACAGAGAGGAGAGATAACCACAGTAGTGTGTGTATAAGAGGCCCTCGCGCTCAGCCAGCTTACAGCGCTTAGCCCCCATTAAAGCGGGGGGCGGGTGGGCGGACGGCGGCGGGAAAATAAGAAGCTGTTATTTTGCATGATATTAACCACATGAAAGCGCGTGGCTGCCGGGGACAGTAAAAGTCGCTGAAGAAGACAGAGGGAGGGTGCGAGAGCGGGAGGCTCGGCGGAGGAATAATGTAAATAACGGCTGGCTGACTTATCGGGAATAGCACTGTCAGACGTGTATGCGTGTGCGTGCGTGTGTGTGTGTGTGTGTGTGTGTGTGTGTGTTATCAAACGCAACGCTGTCAGACGGCCTATTGTTTGGGAAGCGATAAAAGGCAATTTCCCAGAGTCCCTTGTAGAACCATACGCTCGGCTTAATTTGAGGGCCATTTTCCGTGACAGTGTTGACAGTTTATACATCTCTCTCCCTCTTCCCCTCGCTCTTTTTTTCCTGTCTCTCCGTTGCGTTCCCTCGCTTCCTCTGCTCATCCTTTCCCGTGTGCCTTTTTTCATTTTGTAATAAAGAGGCTTGTGTTCACATTCGTGTTTATTAGTATCTCACCTCCATGTTTGGCATGTTCCCCTTTGAGGAGGCAACAATACCTGATACTCTAATGCCTGTCAGAACACACAGACACACACACACACACACAGCCCTCCACGTCTGATGGGAATGTTTCTCCCTCTGCCCTGTCTTAATCTTTCCTTGACACAGAGCATTGCGAGCTGTGCTGCGCTGCCATCAGAGGAGAGCATGTCCTCTCATGATCCTGAGAGGGGAGCCTATTAGAGGAGTTGAGGATGATGGGAGGCAGGAAAGGAGGGAGGGAGAAAAGAGGGGAGATCGTAGGTTCAGGGCAGGATAATTGACACGGGGACTCCGATTGCCTGCACGGGAGGTTTTTCTCTACAAAGACTTCAGTAAAAAAGCAAACAGATATACAGAAACACATACATTACATATATATATCTATAAATAAAAGACACGTGCAGTATGTTTGCAAAGAGCTTTTTGTTGTGGAGTGATTTGTGCTGGTTGCTTAACTTTAGTGCTTCAGGCTTTGAAAGTGAAACTGATGCCTAAGATCTCAGCTTTAAAAGAAACATTTGAACTTTTTTGTAATATATATATATACATATAAAATCTACACTTTTAATTCTTATAGGATCCACAGAAGGTAAATGACATTAAACCAAGGGGCACTCACTGGGGCTGAGAAAAAAAAGTGAATGCAGAAGTGCCTGCAGTTCCTTAAACAGTCACTTGAGGCTCACTCCATGCAACATATTAACAGCCTGGCACAAAAAATAATTCTGGTCTCTATAAATAATTTGCCCATTCATGATGACTCTACAGGGCTATAACTCCTATTACTCAGCCTATTACATTTCATTAATAAATTCCTGTAAGAAAATAATAATATAATGGCGGTTATCCATTACACAGTGCTGGCTCAACTCAACTCTACTCGCCTTTTTTTTGTTTTCCAGTAGGCACCAGGCACTACTTTCTGGCACCTAGTTCCTACCTTCCTACTTACTTCCAGAAACCTAGAGCAGGTAACAGTGACGCTGCAGACTGAGTGGTCATTCATTTCTATCATCCACTGCACCTTGGGTCCATCTGAGCTCTTTCTTTTGTTTGCTCCTCTGCTAAAAACATGATTTAAAACAGTATTGACACATAATAAAAAAGAATCACTGATTTGTCCGGTTGTTCTTAAATTAAAACCAATAGGATCTGTCTCTATTATAATTTGTCTTTTGAATGTTTGATGGTTATTTATGCATACTTTAGAACATAACCTCTATATTTTATTTCTAGCATTCACTGCTTTTCCAACAGCCAATCTGCTTCCTGAATCACCTCCCGTGACCGAGGTCAGAGCATGTCTCTTTTTTTTCTGTTGCTGTTATGTCGCCCGCTCTTTGTTTTCTAATCTTTATTAAACAGCCTTTTACTTTGAACGTTATCGAAAGAAATAATAAATGCCCTCCCTTCATCCTAAACTGGTCCTAAACCCACACCGCTTCCATGTGAAGCAGCCGTGCTGTTTGTATTTAAACAACTAGCAGTACTGATTCCTGCATACCCCTGCGTTGCTGGGTACCATCTGTATAAGAATAAGAGTGAAGTTGTGTAGAGATGAGCCAGTAGAAAAGAGGGAAATACAAGCTCAGAATAGAATAGAATAAAAGATTGCAAATAACAGAAATTTTACTAATTATGCTACAGCTGCAAATGACTGGATGCTGCATAGCTCTAACATTGCTTGGCCTGCATCTACACAAAAATGTTCACCTTTTTTTTTCCTTTTAGTATCTAGGCCTAGACAAAGGCAGGATGACACCATACAGGAGCTGTAGCGTTTCTTCTTTTAAGCTCCCAACTGGAGGAGCAACAGGGTTGCTCAGACAAAGATAAAGCTGCACGGCTATCTTCTTACCATAATCTATAACCTATAAAAAGAGGAGAAAAGACTCCTGGCCATTCTATTCCTTAACTCTGATATCATTCTTCAGAGCTGAGCTCTTTTGCTTTCTCTGCTGCTCCAAGTCTGTTTTATTGTATTGTTGATGAGGAAGTATTCTTATTGTATGTTTTTTTTATATATATATATTTCCTTGTCTGTAGAGAATTCTCCCACACTGGTGGTCTGGTGAACAAAGCCAATGAGGTGGGTTTGATAAAGACACATTTTGAGTTTTATGGGGCACTATCTGCCCTTTCTGTGTGATAAATCAGTCTTCAGTCAAAAGTGGATTTAAGGGGGGAAAAAAAGGATATGCCACATTCTATTCAGTCTCACGAAGTCGCAGACAGCAGAATAAAGGCCAAATACCATAAAGTCTTTAAAAAGTAACATAAAAGGTTTTCCTTATTATCTAAAGCCAACAAGTTCGAATGTAGCAGACTTACGGCAGACTGAATAGACATAATATGTTCTCTGTGTTTTGTTTCGAAGGGCAGCCCTGTGTACACACTCCTCTCCTCACCTCTTCTCCACTCTCGGTTACAAATGGCCCCCACGTAGGAAATGAGTGGATTGTTATTTCAAACTTAATAATGTTACACGACTCCATCAAGACATCGCTGCTCTATCAAACTCCCTCAATCTCCAGAGATAATTTAATCACCAAATGCCAAACTGCCACGCCACATTTAGGTGTAATTTTCATCCATGCAAAGGTAATTTGTTTCAGTATTATGAATTAATTAAAGCCTAACGAAGATGGAGAAGGCTGTAGAATGTCTAATCAACAGGCCCTTAAAGACTGATTGATTCTCTCTTCTCAACACTCTGGCCTGTCATGCTTTGTCCTCCTTGTTGTCTAGAACTGGGTATTGTTTTTTTTTTTTAAAGGACAACACCAGTACCAATATTAGTAGGCTTAAATTGATACTGATACAAATTTTTGTACCTTTTTTATGCTGAACTCTTGAGTTGCAGCTGCACAGGTGCGTCAATCACGTTGCATTAAATCAAAGAACAGGAAGCCAGACCCCCTCTATGAAACATGAGCTCCCCTGAAAACCTCTTTAAAATACTGGCAAAATGCTGTCTTTTCCCATGCATTTTCTGTGGGGTTTTTTTGTATAGTCATAATCATGGATCATGTGTAAAATTTGGTGCATGAGGGTGATTGATCACTATTTCACTTTAATAAAGATTGTCCTCACCAGTGATGCATGGGTGCGCTGTTAAACTCAATTTAAATATGACATCAGAAATGGAAAAAAAATAAAATAAGTACCGCTCTCACTGGACCATTTAGCCGCACGTTAGTTCTTCAGCAGATTCTGAGACAGACGCCATCGCTGCAACTGTATTATATGTATGTATATATATTACTAAAGATTGGATCTCTTGTAGGCAGCCTGGCCGATTAATTTCAAATTATGATGGTCATGCGTTTTGTTTGTTGACGCATGTTATAGTATTTCAGAGGGTATTTTGTGTTTCTTAATGTGGACTTGCCATGTTCTGATTTAGATGTGATGCATGTCTGGTAGTTGGGGGTGATACGTGTACTGGACTGTGTACTGCTTGCAGTGATTGGGGGGGAGCAAGACCATACAAATAGTCATTTTTCTCTACATGTGGGCACAGAAGGGATCAATTGCAGGTATTGTTTGGAGGCGTTTAAATACGTCTGTGTCCTGTGTTATTTTGGTCTATACCTTAAAGGTATCAAGTAACGCATTACCCAGCACTATTGTTGTCACATCTTTTGTCGCCTTTTTCCGCCATTGCTCTACTTTTATTCCTCTTTATGACTGTCTATTTTCCCCTTCATTGTATTGTCGTCTGTTATTTGTGTATGTGCTGCTCCCGCTGTTATAAAAGCAGAGGCAAGGCCTCATGCTTTCAGTAAGCTGGCCTCTGTTTATCTGTCTCTTTTTGCACCTGTCTGCCTACTTACTGTACAGAGGATCACTCTGCTGTACGGTACATGCGTTATTATTTTTAATCCCTTATGTTTTTTTCTTCTTGTTCAAATGCTTTATGGCATTTGTTGACATTTAAACAGCCCTCGATACATTCCTTATTCCTATAGCCAGTGTGAAATGCATTAGGGTGGAGCCATGTGACATTCAATCATTCTTGCAGCTGCTTGTCCCAGGGGCCCGGGACTTTGCTTTCACATACATGTACAAGCCGCAGGGTACCTGAAAGCGTCCTTTTCACCCCTAAACACCCGCTCACAGACGTACAGTGGAGAAAAAAGCACACTGCACCATAAATCAAGGTTAGAACATGCCAAAGTCATACGCAGGCAAGCCCTTCTCACGCCATACATGTCAGGTGTTATCTGCGTTTCAGATCTCCAGGCCTGTACACCGTGTGTTTCTTTTTCTCTGAACTACACAGACGCAAACACACACACACACACACACACACACACACACACACACACACACACACACACACACACACACAGGCATTCACATAAAAATGCTCACTCCCAGACACATGCGCACACACGCACACAGTAAATATGACAATAACAACATACCTCACATCCAGTCCTTGCTAATGTAAATATTTATCCTGCATGCTTAAGATATGCAGGGCATGCTACGTGGTTCAGACAAAAGTTTTTAGGTTTCGAGGTGCACAGTCATTCTTGGATGAATGGAACTTTAAGTTTGCTGTTGCAAAAACACCACGAACACAATCTGGGATTACAAATACGGTGGAAAAGGCAGCGTGTCTTTACTTTCACCCCGACTTAAGCCACCCAGATGGAAAGGTTAATTTAGATGGAGATAGCTGTAGGTGCATTCCTTTACTGTGCTGCAGGGAGAGAGCGAGGGGGGTAACAAAAAGCGAGCGAGGGGGATAGAACAAGGTAAGGAGAGGCTGGGTCAGTGTGAAACTGGTAGAGTGCACATAAATCAACTGCGAAAAACAAACATTGTTTAGTAACAGGCACCAAGGTGTGTGTTGGTATGTTTGTGTGTGTTTGTTTAGTCTCCATGCTGTACCATGGGAATTGCAACAGGGAGAGTCCTCAGACAAAAACACATCAATACAGCACTCTCTTTAAAGACCTGTTTGTTCACATCACACGATAAAACACAACATACTTTCCTGCCTAGCGTTAATTGTGTCGAGTCATGCAGGTAGCCTTGCTTTCATTTGGTGAAGGTTAACAGCTAATGCCGGATTACATGCATCGATTCCTGTGAACCCCTTATACATAACCTTAATCCATTTGAGTAGTGACAGACGGTAACAGTGAAATTGTCTATTAGAGAAGTAATTGCAGTTTGTGATATCAGGGGTGTAACGCTCCACAAAATCCATGGTTTGGTACGCAGAATAAAAAAAGTATTGTATCAATAATAATTTCTTGTGTTTATTTTAAAAAGGGATTATATAGAAATAATATATCACAGTTATTGATATACATTTGCAATAAGTACTATTTCTTTTTAATTGTGGTTTTAGGTATGGATTCGCCTCTGTGTTTTTGTCTTTGTGCAAATAAAACGACCCCAAGATCTCCTCCTCTTAATCACACTGTGATAACAAGAAGCAGATGACCAATTAAAGACGTTGGGCAAATACCCAATCAGAGCTGAACTCTGAGGGTCTTCCACTCCACAGTCTGCCACTGCTTTTTCACACCCCTTTTTTTCCGTTCTCTCCATCCCACTGAGCGACAGGGGTCTTTGCACCACACAAAAAACACATGCAAAAAACACATGCGCACACACACACATGCACACGCACACACATAAACGCAGTACACCTTATTACTCTTTATTAATCTGCAGGGCGTTAATTGAAACCCCCCCGAGTCTGAGCTGTACCTGCATTCTGTCTCTCATTATCAGTCAAGGTGCCTTTGGGGGATGAAGAGAGGGGGATGGTGACAGAAAGAGAGGACTCCAGAATCTCCTGTGACGGGCCAGTTGTACGTCCACAGATTTGACTGAATTAAACTTGGCAGCCGGTTGGTTTCTGCTTCCCTCCTTGGAGCTAAACATGTGGATCTATGAGTCTGTGTATCTACAGTGACTAACGTTGTAGTGACCACACTTTCCCACTAGCTAGCAACCCAAACCTAAATATGACCATTTAAATCAGATTCATTGAAATACTTTGAATTGTGCAATCATTAAATACAATTTATTAATCTGAGTTCCTCTGTGCCAATAGTGGACAACAGATATTTCTCCGAAGTTTACACAGCTTATATTGCAACAGCCTGATCATGAATGAAACCTCAGTATCCTGAGAAATCATTTTTCATGTCTGTTGTTGACATAGCGATAAACACAAATACTCTAAACTGCAAACGGCTGTAGTTTGTAAGACCACTCTTCTCATTCTCGCTTATATAAAGCTGTCAAAACACCAGTTATCAACCAAGGTCTGCTGACACAGTTACTGTTTCTCACATTTCCCTTTGAATGTTTTTTTTGTCAGTATGAGCAGCATTTTGATTCAATGTTTTTGTTCTGCGTGATTACATTTCCAGATTTCAGCTTTTCACGTTTCACAACACACAAATTACAAGAGGAGACTGTACTGTTGCACTGACAATGTTTGATGGTTGAAAAGAAACAAAGCAGGAAACAAGAGCTGGTAAAGCTCGAGTCAAGTAATATTAAAGAATGGTCTAGTTGGACATTTGTAATTACTATTACAGTGATCGAATGTTTTTAATATGGTAAAAGGTGCGACTAGGTTTAGTTTAATAATTAAACAATTAATTTAACAGGGCGGAGTGGGAATACAAATTATCCTGGAACTTTTGACTTGTACCAGCCCATTAAAAACCCAGACGAAGACACCTGGGGTGGCTGTGGCTCAGAGGTACAGCAGTCATGTGCGGTTCGATTCCCTGGTCCTCCGGGCTGCATGTCGATGTATCCTTGGGCAAGATACTTAACCCCACTTAACCCCAGATTGCTCCCAATGGCTGCGCCGTCACTGTGTGAATGTCTATGAATTATTAGACTCTTCTGATGAGCTGGTGGCACCTTGCATGGCAACCAACACCCTCGGTGTATGAACATGTGTGAATGGGTGATTGACTCGCAGTGTGAAGTGCTTTGAGCAGTCAAAAAAGACTCAAAAGGCCCTATACAAATGCAAGCCATTTACATCATTACACCTGCTGCCTATGTCACACTCAATGCACCTGTATAATGCAACATAATTATAATAACACTAGGATTTTGGGATGTCAGGCAATAAATACCCGGCAAAGTATGTTCTCAAAAACTATTTACTGTCAAATATAATTGAAACACAAGGCTTAATTTGAATTGCTATTATTCAGTGAAAATCAAATAGCTTCAACAAAAACTGAACATTAGTAAGTACTGTAATTGGTATTTATTAATGTGATATGTTTATTGTATAACATTTTACATTTTTATTGTTATGTTCCACTTCCCCTCCTATATAAATACAAGTAAGATTAGAATTCAAAATCTACAGTACAGTAGTAAATAAAGCATCCTGCCTGGACATACTG
Source organism: Eupleurogrammus muticus (assembly GCA_036785175.1). Classification (NCBI taxonomy): domain Eukaryota; kingdom Metazoa; phylum Chordata; class Actinopteri; order Scombriformes; family Trichiuridae; genus Eupleurogrammus; species Eupleurogrammus muticus. The sequence goes on from JAYKQN010000023.1 coordinate 93,653, forward strand.
TATATATATATATGTGTGTGTGTGTGTGTGTGTGTGTGTGTGTGTGTGTGCTTGTGAATGGACTCTCCACAAAGTGTATCTTGTGGGAAAATCGTTCCTGTGGTTCGTGTCGCCACTGTGCAAACCTCATGTGACACTTTTACTGTATTGCGGTGTATTTTTTTATATTGTGTAGTGTATTATGAAATATGTAATTGTCTGCCAAGGGGACATCGGATATAAAATATCTTTCTAGCTAAACCCGGCACTTTTATTTGGATGTAAAACACATGGTCCCTGATAGATCAATAATGCTATTCTAAACTAAACCCAGACTGTTATCTTCTGTCTGCAGTACCACTTTGGTAGTAAAAGCAATCACCACTGTACAACGAAGTGTGCTCTTTTTCTCTAGTCATTTTTGTTTTTTTTACATTTAAACATGTACTAAGAAAGAATTTCCTGATGGCCATTAGTATTTACCAAAGAGTATAGTTGGTCGGGAGCCCTGGAGCATAGCTGCTGGTTTTTATCTACCATAGTACACCACTCTGATGTGATTGATGTGTGTTTCTGTGTCTGCTCATCACAGGTGTAGAGGCATGCATGTCCATGTAATTAGTTCTGGTTCAGCTTTAGAGTTTAAAACTAGGTCAGGGTTCAGTTTACACAAGCGTCGCTGGCTATGGAAGTTTACAGTATATACGTGCAACGCCAAGAGAGGAAAGTGCATGAGTAAATAGTGCGCTGGCACTCTGTGTGTGTGTATGTGTGTGCGCAAGAGTATGCACGTGTGCCAGGAGAAAAGAGGATCCGATTAGTACTACTCTGAAAGTAATTACCTTAATTAAAGCAGTAATGTGTGGAGACAGAGGGGAGGAGAGGGGGAGAGGAGCAGGGAGGCAGGGGAGAACCTGCCATCTTTTATGGGGCAGTTTAGGGACTGTGTGATTTAAGGGGCACACTCAGCAGTGGGCAAAGAGAGGGAGAGAGAGAGAGAGATGGGGGGGCAGAGACAGTTGGGTATAAAATAAAAGTGGGGGTGAGTGTGAGTAAAAGCAGGGTTTTGTTATGGGAGGTTTGAAGGAAGCGAGGAGAGACATTGAAGAGCGACAGAGCTGCAGAGATCAAAATCAATTCTTATAGGACATTCTACAGTAGTAGAAACACACACACACACACACACACACATTTTATTTTGTTCCTGAAAATACTGAATGTTATTATAATGTCATCTCTGCCCCAAACTACTCTATAAATATTTTTGCATATTTTTTTTCAATTGAGGCTGAAGACTTTTTGCTGTGCATGTTTTTTCCCTGCGCTGGCCAAGGCCCCTATCTGTGTGAAGCCTGCGGTCTGGCCTCGCACATGTGTGCATATGTGAACAGTATGTGTGTGTGCGTGTGTTTGTGTGAAAATGTGTTTACTGTCTATAAATGTGTACACTACCGGTACTGCGGAGCCAGACGAAGAGATCGCCAATTTGCATGAGTTGGAGGTCTCATTGTTATTGTTGGATAATGGAAATCACCTAATACAGTCAGTGCTGTGTCCTCGCACTGCATACAGCTTACAGGTGTGTGCGTTTGTGTGTGTGTGTGTGTGTGTGTCTGCATGTCAGCATTTGAATCGCAAGTGAAATAACATCTTTGTGATAGAGTGATAATGAAAATAATAACATCCCTGACAAAATATTCATAAAGGTAATGATGAATGCCATATTTCTCAGAGAGATACATCAGAGGCGTCTTGGTTAAAAGAAAACAGTGGCCGGCGTCTCCCACACCCTCAAATTATCTGCCGCTTTCACATTTCACTGATAGCATAGATGAGAGCTGCGGAAAATGGACACACAATTATGCTCACTTGTCGTATATTAATACTGCTTCTTGACATCTTCCATGGACCCTGAGCTGTCATCTCTTTGTCTGCTTTAATTGAAAATTAATGGTTAGTGTGTTGCCAAGGCAACCGCGGCAGTTGTGGTGGGTAGCGAGTCACATTTAAAGACACCAGTGGCATTGTTTGTCCTGTCTGACCTTGCAAGTCAGAAAAAAGAAAGAAGAAAGGCAGAAGCAGACAAAAAAAAGAGAATAGGGAGGTAGCGGCTGAATGTTGTGCATTGGAGCGAGCAGGAAAAATGGCCACAATAAAATAAAGTTATTGTGGCCATGTTTTGGCCAGGTAGAGAGAAAGAAAACTGTTCGGGGTGACTGAGGAGGAGACTGAAGATATGATGTCAAAATGCCAAATGGGGAGAATTATGTTTGAGTAAGAAAGCAGAAAAAGGCCTGGTGATTTTTCTCTGGAGCGACAGGATTACCTTTGTGCTGATGAAGTCAGAGGGCACCTTATGGCCCCATAATCATCTGGACACAGGTGGGAGTGAATGAACGAAGGAATTGTGTGTGTGTGTGTATGTGTGTGTGTGTAGAGGTGTATGTGGACATGTTGGTCCTAATGTTTACAAATCCATCAGTGTGGACACAGTGGCAAATAGACAATGACTTCAGGGCCAAGCATCTGTAGATTGACAGAGAGATGCGTGAACATCACACAATCTACTCCAGTGACAGGTCCTCTGGGCCACGATGAGGAGAGGCACAAGAGCTTACTATACACACGATGAAAATAATTTATAAAAATATAAAAATAATTTACAACTCTGATGTTCTCTCATCTATGTCAGCAGCTGTGTGTGTGTATGTGTGTGTTTTTAATGCACCTAAATTGGGAGTTCTTCATGAAATACATGACACAATTGCATGCATATCTGAAATTGTCCTAATATTAATCGCAACAATTGATCACTTAATTGCAAGGTAGAGAAAAATAAACTCAAACATGTATGCAGTTAACACCCTATGTTGTACATTATACATCATACGTACATATATTATGCATCATAAGGAATTAACTGTCTGCACACTTTTATTGGACCTTCCAGATGGCAACTACAAATGAGAAGGCCTTTTTAGTGGTACATCGCTTGTGACTAGGACATCACAAGTATTTCAAAAATATTCTTTGAGGAGACTTATTAGTAGAAAATATTGAAAGGATAGTTATGTTTTAATGCATAGGATTATCTGAATCAATAGACTGGGCTCATGAATTTGGGAACTGGGATATTTTTAAGCTATATCACAATATATATATATATATATATATATATATATATATATATATACACATACATATGTACATACATATATATATATATATTTAGCACTAGGTCATTGTTATGATAAATCAAATTACTCACATGTTACAGTCGCGTCTGTTAATAGTCTAAGGCAGGGTGAGGAGTTCAGTGACTGTGTGTTTACTGTCTGGAGGTTTTATTTGTTTTCCGGCGGAAGTTAGGGAGACCGGGCCTGACTGGCGGCGAGGACCTTCGTTCCTTGCGCTGTGAATTGTTTGCTTGACAGAGAGCCGCTGGAGATATAGCATGAGGTGCATATTTACCCAATAGCCAACACTCCCGCCTCATGACAGAGACAATCCCTATGGAAGAATCAACCTTCATAATTAATCATTAACATCTTAGCAGTTGCTCAGCTGGAGGAAACAGCTATTCGGTCTGAAGCCATCATCAATTTGAATCCTATTTTCCTATATTAATTGTACATGTATATCTTCATTCATGTCAAGTTTAGGTACAATCTTTATTTTTAAAAAAATATGTTACATTGAAATAATTCCAAAATAGTTGACAATGTTTGCGATAATGTTGTTTTCCATGTTTTTATCCATAGAAATATGCTTCAGGCTTCAGTTGGTGCATATTTTGCTCCGCCCAGCTCCACACTCCACAAATATGTTTTAGGAGAGGTACAAATATAGATAAAAAAAAAATAGGATGGTACATGCACAAACTAACAAATGATGTCATAGGGGCTATATCCATTTTTTTAAACGGTCAATGGTATTTATAAAGTCTTTGGTACTTCTAGATTTCGAGATTGAAGGTCCCTCATCCCTGAGCAGCTGCAAAATGAATCCCCCAGAGTCCAGAGACTGGTGGTGGTGGCTGATCACTGCTGAAACTGATTGGCTGATTAGGCTGATGAGGCTGAAGAATGATGATGCTCATGAACAGATGAACTGTGAAGACCGAGTGGCGATGGGGAGGTGGAGGGGTGCACAGGAGTGAGAGACACTTTTAAAAAGACAGCAGCAAGATGATAGGCTGACAAGGAGGCCGTGTAGCTGTGCTATTGGATAGATGTTACCAGCAGATGTGATCAGCTGATATATAAATTTGACAGCCTGGAAAATGTCACTGAGGTAATTATGAGAGCATGTGTGAGCAATATAAATACAGGGAGAGAATTAAACCTTCAGTCCGTCTGAACACTCGCGAAGCCCCAATGGTGCCCAGCATTCAGGGTGTTTACATGTACAGCTTAAAGGAGCTATGCTTAAAATTTGGTTTTGGCGTTTAATCGGACTTCTGTCCTTGTCTCAACAGTCCAATCACATTACCTGGGTGTCTTAATCGGAATTGGAGAACTTACATGGACTTCAGTTGTCCAGTTATACTCAGAATAAGGCAATAATTTTTTAAAGATTTTTTATTTTATGTTTTCAAGTGTCATGTAAACTTGCAAATCTTGCCAATGTCTTGTCAGAAGGACATTCCTGTTTCTATGGACTTTTATTTGTTGGATTGATTAGACGATTAAAGTGTATCTATCACCAGCCTGGTCTCACACTGCTGTGAGATGGCATTCCACTCCTCAACCAGGATTTGTCGCAAGTCAGCCAACAAGGTTATTTTCTTCACGCCTGACACTATGATCAATCTTCTTTAGGTGGAATCTGCAGAGAAATAAAAATATTCAAAAGGTACTTCAGTAAATTTCAAACAACAAATTTATTAGATATTTATGTTGAAGGTGCTGTACTCAAAGTGACTGGTGGTTTGGAATGACACATCCAAACACCACCACTCTACTATCCAAATGTTACCTAAGAAAAAAAAAGTGTTTATACGCAGACTCTGTGGGCTTTGCTGTTACCTGCAGGTTTCTGCAGAAACATCTACACTTGTGAAACGGCAATCACCAAACCTTTTAGTGTCAGAGGCAAGGGTGACAGTATGATGTGCATGCAGTGTGCCGGGCAGAGCTGTTGGGGAGATTGTCTCTCATGCGACTAAGCAGGTTGACTTACCGAAAGGTTGTGCTGCTGCTCAAACTAACAGAGAGATGGGGAAGCAGGAAGGAGGAAGTGATGTGTAAGAGGCTGGCAAGGGGGAGAAAAAAAAAAAGTAGTTGTGTGTTAACGATGCTGTATGGAAGGCTGAGGTAAGAGATTTGGGGGATGCAGGGGGAGGAGGAGGAAGATAGGGAAGGAAAAAGAAGGATGGATCACTTTTCCATATTGCATTTGTAGCAGAATCCATCATCTCGGTAAGCCAGATGTGCGTCATTCACTTCAAACTTTCCAAATTAAAGGGCCACCTCACCCCTCTGCTCCCTTTCTAATCCACTCTCCATCTCCCTCTCTCTTACCATTAAGTCTGTGTGTGCTTTCACGCACACACGCCAAGTGCATACTCACATACTGTACTGTACATTAAACGCAAACTTCTTCCTCTTCTTTTCTTTTCCACGGGAAGTTGCTGAGGGAGCTCATTTATGAGCAACAGCAGCGTAGCCTTAGGATGCAAAACACAAACGCTGCCAGACGAGGCATTTTGGGTTATCTTATCTGATGTGAAAAGGGGTGGTGAATGTTATTTGCATGCTGCATTGATGTTCAAATAGCAGTTTGAATGCTTCCTCAGCAGGGATGGTCTGTGATTGTATGGTTGGCGAGCAAACAGCATCAGATGGTATCAGCCGTGGCCTACTTAACTATCATGGGTGAGATGCGTGAGTCTGTATCATAAAAACTTCCCTCAGCTCGTGCATACATCTGTCTCCAACTCCACCACTAGCTCTCCTCAGTAACATACATATGCGTGTGCGTGTCCCGCGTGCGCGAGTTCCCCCCCGACCCCGCGTCTGTTGCACTTTATGGCAGTGATATGTTAAGTACCTCATATTCCAGTCATAAAAAAAAAAAGGTCCGCAAGTTGCTTGATGCAATTTAAAGCTGTAGAGGTAATGCCGCAAATCACCCTCTACTCTTTAACCTGACACGCACCAACACAGACACACACACTCGATCCCGTTTGAGTGGCTGCCAAAGGCCCTGTCTGCCTTTCATATGTACACAAAATGACAAGGGTGAAGAGGGAAGAGAGGACAGGACAGGAGACGAGAAGAGAGGAACAGAAACAAGAAGACAGATGAAAGGAAAGGTGGAAGGAATCAAGAAGGAAACTTCAAGCGGACATTAATAAGGACGAGGAAGTGTCTGAATTGTAAATGAGTAGACTGGATGTCATTCTGACAAGCAGAGCAACCGGACAGACACATGATGGAGCTTTCATCCCTCACCGTACTGTGTCACTGCCCCGTTAAACAAGAGAGTGAGAGATATATTTTCTCATTTTAGGTCCAATTTGCCTGGGATTGGAGGGCACAAGATAAGTGAAAAAGCAGAGGGAAACACTGCTACCCATGAATCTTTCTGTCTCCTCTGTCTTTTCCACCACACACTTACAGCAAGGCGAGTAACTTTTCCTTTCTTTGAGAGAGTTTTCTTTAGCCGCGCTGCCAGATGAGGTTTGATACCTGTGATTCCACAGTTAATCCTGGTTAGAATTTAAATAGAATGGAAATTATTGTCGTTCGCTTACTTCTTCCCCTCTCTCCCATTTTCACTCGGAGGCGGTCTCCCTCTCCCAATCTCGCTCGCTCTCCTTTCTCTGGCACCGGGCACAGGAAAAAGCCTGACCTCTGCGTTTTCTCCCGTCCTTAAGATTGGTTTTAAATACTCAGCAGATTAAAGCACAGGCATGAAAGCTCACATTAGCCATATATTTAAAAATCCCCCTGGCCGATAATCCATGTATTTGTCAGAATCAAACACAGGGGAATAGAAAAGGGACCAATGACATGATGAGTAGCCTGAGCCAGACGTATTGTGAAGGGGAATTAGAAGGAGAGAGATACATTTAGCAGAATGTGGCCCAAGAAGAAAAGTCCTTCAGGATGATTATTGAAATTCACTCAAGACTGGCTCACGTGAGCATTTGACAAGACAAAAAGCACTGTGGCAATTTGACGACCTCTGATGCCCTTCACTGTCTCTCTCCCTCTCTCTCTCTCTTCCTCTCTTTCCAGTGCACACGCAGATATATATATACGGAGTTTAATGATGGAAGACTGATTGAATGTAACGTGCATTCTTCATGTATTGTAGCATCTGTCTTTGTAATTGTTACTATTGTCGCCAGAAAGAAATTGTTAACCTTCAAAACGTGTCAAACATTTATACAAGACTATTGTAGACATCAAGAAAGAAGTAAAGCAGCATTAAAAAACATGCATATTTGGAAGACATCTAGTGTCTGTCAACCCGCGGCTCTGTGTCTTCTAGGATATGTATTAAAGCAAGGACATTCTTTTTTAGTTTTATTCATAAAAAAGTTCCTGCCACATTCTTGTTAGTGAAACCACTGGCATTATTACTCGTTTCTCTAAGCAGACGAGAGGAGCTAAAAAAAGAGAGAAGAATATTCTGGGAAACTGAGATGTGTAGGTCAAAGGAAATCATTGAGCCTTTCACAACCACAGTTCACAAGCTGATGCTGTAAATGTCAATAACCAGTTATAGTGAATTCCACATCAATACGTATATGAAAAACATATTGCATTCACTGATTTAAAACCTTCCAAGGTTGTGAAAATTACATGGCATTTTTTTTTTCTTTTTCATTTTATTCATCTCAAGTGAGAGAACCTGTCATTTACAGAAGAGAGCTTTCGAAGTGGACAAAAAAAAGCTCTGCGGGAATCTTGAATAATTGTGGCAGGAAAGGTGGCTTGTTTGAAAAAAAAAATATTAATAAGTATTTTCAGTGTCAAAGTCTATATGGTGCTTTCATTAAAAATGTTTTTGTGTTTCAATTGTGGCTCCTTTGAAGTGAAGCGTGTCAAAGGGCAAAGAGTTCTATAGCCAGAGTGGAGATTTATGTGGCTGAGGCTGCTTCATTGACCTACTGGTAATTATTATTATTGAATTTTTTAATTTATTTTTTGCACTTTGACATTTGTAAATTTCTAGTACCTTTGGTAATTCATCTCCCTTACATGTTGATAAATTAGATTAAATTGTGTTTAGCATAAAAAAGTTATAGCCCCGCTGCATAAATTACTTTTCCCCCCCTTCTTCCTTTTCTTCCTTTTTCCTCTTCTTTTTTTTCTCGTAAAACAAACACTCTTTCCTGCTATCTATCAACCTATCGCCACATGCATGATTGAGTCTTGAGCTGGTTATTGTATCAGGGCTGTTATATATGTCAGCTTAACACCGATGGCCACACTAATGTGACAGAGCTCTCCGGGTTACATCTTTCTCTGCTGCATTAAAAAAAAATCTTCGGCACGGCAGAGAAACGCCATATATTACGTCTCCCAAAATACACACACACACACACCTGCCAAACAGGTTGGCTATAGAAAGCCTATTCTATCATTTCTCTCTATCCCTCCAACCTCCCCCATTCCCTGAACCTGCTACTGAAAGTGCACAATGCAGAAGTAAAATTATAGAGGCTTTTCCATCTCTCCCTCTCCATCTTTCTCCCTCTTTCTCTCTCTATTTCTCTCTCTCCCCCTGTGTGTGTGTGTGTGTGTGTGTCTGTGTGATGCTTTCGGAGACAAAGACCCCTGCTGTAGGGAGTCCTGTGGGAAAGGCGTGTGGCCGGAAGATGTGAGCACGCCGGCGAGTGATAATGTCAGCTGGAGAGATATGGCGTGTCATTTTACACAACCACACATCAAAAAAGACAGTGGGGGGAGAGAGAGGAAAAGACAGCATGTCATTTGTTTGCTTTGATACAAGATCGCACCAAGGGAGAGACTAGAAGGCTCTGTGAATGTGCATGTGTGTGTGTGTGTGTGTGTGTGTGTGTGTGTGTGTGTGTGTGTGTGTGTGTGCGTGTGTGTTTGTGTGCATTTTTTTTGACAGCATGTTTGTAAGTCCTGCATGTGAGCAGATTAAGGGATAGGATTTCAGGGATATTTCCTTAATGCTGTGTATTAAGTTACATCCAAACAGATACATATGTCATGTGCAGAGCTCCTGAACCTGCATGTGGCATCACGGAGGCCATGTTGCAAAAAAAAAAAAACTGCCACATACACCTGGCTGCTCTTTAGTACATGCGTTTTTCAGCCCTCCGATTGCCTGCTCCTCATTTCCCCCTCTTTGCTTTTAATCTCGAATTTAGTCAGCCACACTTAATCACAAATAATGACCATTTAAACCATACATGCCTCTTTGACATATCACTGCATGCGTGTGTGTGTGTACATGCATTTTTTTAGATAATTTTTTTCACATTGCAGGATTAAAACATTGAGTTTCCTAAGAAGGTCTGCCACTAAAATACAGAACCACCTCGGAGAAAGCTATATATATATATATATTTATTCTCTCATGATGTTATCAATATGTTTGACACCATATTAAATTATGACAGTTATCACCTGGGGGCCCAATTTATTAAATAAAAAAAAAAAACAGTATTTTCATGGGCTCTCTCTACTCGGGCCCTGGGTCGACTGGGCTCGAGTTTTTGGTTGCGATCGCTTGATTCAAGTTCTTGTGGCATTGAATGAGATCCAGTCTGAGTGTGTGTGTATGCGCACATGTGTCTGTGCGTAAAAACTGCTTGTTAACACATAGGCCACGCCGCTACCTCTGCGCCGTGACTCCTATTCATTCTCTTCCAACTAAAGGCCGGGTCGAGGAAAGAAGTGGTGATAAACACATTTTCTCTCTCCCTCTGTCTGTCTGTACACGCGAGTGTGTGCGGCGGTGTGATGCGGAGCAGCTGTGACAGTAAACATGTTTATGAGTGGCTAATAGAAAGCAGGTGGTGATTGGCTGTGATCCTCCACAGCAATCAGTGGTATCCAGAGACTCGCGCAGATGCCGCGGCCTGCGCCGGGTCCGCACGCGCAAACGCACATTGTTCACAGGTACCTTGGAGCAGGAGAGAAAGAGAAGCTGTGTGTGGATGGACTCGGTTGTTTATTATTATAATACACCTAGTTCTGAGAGGGCAAGCAGTGTTTTTGGAGCCACAGTCTGCTGTTGTCTTTGCATAACCACAGAGGCGGCAGTGGTCTCTGTGTTAGTGTGTGTGTGTGTGTGTGTGTGTGTTTGTTTATGCATGTGTGCAATATACAGTAAGTGTGTGTATGCCTTCTTCCCACTTTGTCTTTATTTGTAAACATGCACACTCATACGTGTACCGAAATGGGTGTGGGCACATAAGAGCGTGTTTGTGAATGTTTGGATAATTTGGTCTGCATGCATTCCCGCTCCGAGTCTGTTTATTTGTATATCTGTGTGTGTGTGTGTGTGTGTGTGTGTGTGTGTGTGTGTGTGTGTGTGTGCATTCGAGGCCTCTCTTTGGGTTTGACTCTCAAGGCATTGTGGGGGCTTGTTTGTAAACATCAACAGCAGCAAGTTTAATTTTATTGTAGCTTTATTTTACGACATTATTCCCAGATGGCCGCTAAATCTCAGTTGTGTTTCTGTGCTTTCATGCCGAGCCACACATATGCTTTCGCTCTGGTACGCAAACAAACAACGCGGGCTGTGGAATCGTATCAGTCAGGAATGAGCGGAGAGGAAGAAGATGAGCTTTTCTCCCCCCTCACTAAAATCACCCTGTTTTTTTTTTTTAATTCCTAGTCCAAAATCCTGCATCGAATGGATCGGATTGAGTTATTCAAGTTGGTGGCAGGAGCTTTTTTTTCCTCATCCGTACCAGCTCTGTGACACTGTGGGTGAGCACTCCCATATTTCTCTTTAATTAAGCCAGGGAAAACCTTGTAGTACAGCCAACCCGGCTCATGTAGCCACTTATGTTTTAATTTAATTACCTGTCCACTTTGATAATTATTCCCTCTGATTAACAGGGAGAGAAAGGTTCCTAAATGGGAATGGGAGACGGGTGAGAGGGCCAAACTGCATTTTTCCTCTTCTCACCAAGAACAAGAGCGAGGGTGTTGACTTAAGATGTCCAGGGCTGTTCTCTGGCTCCGTCTTCATCCAGTTTCATACTTGGCCCGCTTCGGCTCGGCTTTATTCGGGCTGTGCAGAACACAGAGTCCCAGCCGAGGACCCGGCTGCCTATTTGATCCTGTGATTTTTGCAGCCATGAGCCAAGAGAGACAAACAGCAACAAACAAATCGTGATTTTCCAAACAGCCAGTGTGATTGATATCTTTAGTGGAAATGTCAACAGTTACACAACAACAAACACGAGGATGATTCAGACTCTGTTTTTCTTCTCCGGCCCAGTGTCACGCCAAAGCGTGTAATTCACCTGTCAATCCACTAGAGGATACCGTGTTGTGGAGAGTACACGCATGTAGCACTATTTAAAGACCCCGTCGAGCTGAGCGGGTGACATGTTTCTGTATTTAGGGGGTAGTGTGCTGGGGGATGGATGAATCTTAAGCCTCAACATCAACTTACTGGTCTTTGCTGGATGACATCGTTGTTCACTTCTGGTTTCCGATGGGAGCTTTGTGTCTCCAAGACCAACTTTTACTTCAACCCCCCCAACACAGTTTAGGTGAACACTTCAACCCAACCTAAACCTTACGAAAGCATGAGTTGTTTTTTTTTGCCTAAACCTGATAATGATTATGCCCAGCTAATTTTCACACCTAAGCAAGGTAAAACATGACATTGAAGCAGGTGTATACCAGTGACGTTATTTGAGCAGAATCATTATTAGGAAACAAATTAAGATATTTGAGTTGTTCAGGTATAACACAGCTAATTACTTAAACAAATCCACAATTTGACAGAAGATAGTGATTTAAGAATTATTATTATTACGCTTCCACTAAAAAACGAATATAATATGTTAGATTGTATGGTTTGCGCTTCGCTTCTAAACTTTATTTTAATAGCAATGTCTTGATTTTGCAGATCAAACTCCAAAGTGCACCTTCATGATAACAGCACCACTTAGAAAAGCATCAGTCATCACCCTCCGGTTGCTCACATTAACACCTGTCAGTCCTGAGGAGATTTATTGGAGACATATTACAAAGTGTTCCAGGTTGAATTTGTCAGACTTGGAGGAGAGTTTTGTGAGTGAAAAAAAAAATGCATGGGTACTCATAGTCAGTTGCAGACAAACTCACAAACATTTGCACACAGACGTGAATATTTTTAGTGGTATTGATCACACTAATGAATGTGTTGTGATTTACTGCAGGTATGTACCCATTGTTAGGTGCTGCCGTGATGGACTGCCATCATTTTCCAATGGTAAAAGCTTAGATAGAGGAAAGGCAGGAGGGCAGAATCCATTTTAATGACTAACACCAAATTATTCCAAGATCTTCCTTTGAGTTATGGCACTCCTTTTTTTCCCTTACTTTTTTCTTTTCTTTTTTTTTTTTTTTTTTGCAGCGACAGGTATGATGTAATTTCCAAATTTCATCAGAGACAGTAATCTCAACACTGATTATGCTGTCAATTAGTAAATGAATGTGGCGGTTAGGGGGGAAAAAGGTGGTAATAACTCTGCAAAAGAAATTGTCAAGCGTCCAAAATACATAAAGGACATAGTGAGGTAGGCAGACAGTAAAATGTGTCCAATCACAATATAACTGTCTATTTGCAAGGAAAGTGAACCCACTTAAAATGATTTTACAGTTATTTTTTATTTGCGGAATAGAGCATTGCCTAGATTGGTATAAATCTTTTTGGCATAAATCGATATAGGCTATGAAATGTGAAAAAGATTAAAGTATATGACAGTGAGATCTGTCAAGGATAAAAATGTGCTATTTAAAAATGTTTACTTATTCACATTCTGTCATGTGTCTGTCATATATATATATATATATTTATATATGCAACAACGAAGATCTAAAACTGTGTTTTTTCATGATTTCAAAAGTGTAGAAAAGGCAAGTGGTGAGTAGACTAGTTCTGTTTGGATGATCTGCTTTGTTTCTGACGGTTTCTGAGCTCAAACTCCATGCAGGCTAACATCTGTTCCTCTCTCCCTCCACAATAGCACAACTCAGCCGGGATGCAAAGAGAGGTCAAAAGATCAGTGCCTTCCCCTCACACACACACGCACACGCGCTCACACACACACACACACACACACACACACACAGAGGGAGAGAGAGGGAGAGAGAGATACCTCTCACCGGCTGCTGTTTTCCTATTGTGCGCCAGAGCTTTGCGAGGACAGGGCAGCAGCGACCAAAGCGCGCACCTGCTTTAGAGGCATTACGGTAGCGCAGCAAACACACACTCCACACTCGTGCACACACACGGCTCCAGTGATTCAACCCTGATTTCCAGCGAACGAGCAAGCAACAGACTGGATGCCAAAAAAAAAAGGAAAAAAGTGGCGGACCGGCGGAGAGAGCTTTACGCGCTGAATAAGCCTCTTGAAGAGATAGCGGAGGGGGAAGCGGACGCAGCGAAACAAGACGAGAAGCTGCGCTCGTTCCTCCGCGGCAACTTGCGCACAGAGTTTTTAGCGGCAGTATTGTTCTGACTTCACTCCAGAGGGGCCACTCCGAGGAGAGAGGACGCACACAAAAGGGAAAAGGAAAGGACTAACGAGCAGGCTTTGTCGTTTAAAGTAATGGCCGTGCGGTCTTAGATCCTAGATTTCTCTGTCTCTCTCTCTCCTCTCTGTTTCTTTACATTTTTTTTTTTTTATAATTTTTTTTTTCGTCCCGTCGGTTTGTGTCCCCCCCCCATTTTTGTCGCCGCGAGAGAGAGTGGACGCGCCGGGGGTTTGAGGAGCAGAAGCGGGGCTGTCCACATGGTCCAACCACTGGCGTGAAAGTTGACTTCTTCAGAAAACAAGAGAACAGGTTGATGCATTATCTACACTTTATTTCCCCCCCTCTCTTTTTTTCTATCTTCCTCACTCTTTTTTTTCCTCACTGTGCTTCCATTGAAACTTTCTGAAACACACATTAGTCTTCCATACGGCAAAAAAAGACCCAACTCCCAACTTTTCATCGCACATTGTTTGTGAACCTCAGCTTAATAATATCAGAGCGCGTTATAGCCTGTGTTCTATCGGTAGCTCACACTTCCCTCCGAGCTTTCCATCTAACTTTTTTTTAAATTCTTTTCCGAGTCAGTCCATTGGAATATTTGAAACTTTCACAGCCACGTTTTTTTTCTTAAATCCTCTTTGAAGTTAGTCGTTTTTTCATCTTTTTAAGGCTTCTTCAATAGCGAGAAAAATCGCGTCTGTGGGCGGTGGAATAAGTTTCTCTCGTCCCACTCGACACTTTTACACACGTGTTATACACACAGTTCAAATGTAGGTTGTTTTTTTTGCTTTTCTTTTCTTTTTTTTCATTAGACATGTATTTGTCCTGGCGTTATTTTTTTAAAATTAATTCCAGCTCTCATCATTTCTCGCGTGGGCTGAGCGGAACCGGTGCTGCTGCTGTCATTGTCCGGAGTCTCTCGCTCGTGAGACAACGCAAAGTTTTTTTTGTTTTTTTTTCTTCCTCCTCGCAGGTTTTTCAGGCCTCACTAAGATGTCGGGAGTGGGTGTTTGAACGGAGACAACAATCCCCCCCGTGTTAAAATAACTCTTTTTTTTTATTCCGACACGGGCAGGTAAACGTGGCGGTCATTTTACGCACGCACGCGTTGTCCCAGGCAATTACGTTATTTGTCATCGACTCCGTAAAACTACGACTTTTCTTTCCTTTTTCTTCTTCTTTTTTAAAAAAAAATTCTCCCGATCATTAAAAATAACCTTTACAACGACACAAAAGGTTAATAGACCCCTCTCTGATGATAATAGAGCCCTTGTCTTAAGTATAGAAAAAATAGCTTTATTGTGGAGCCTGTCAATAGCTCAGGGGAACAATACTTTCTTTTCAAACGATTTTGACTTTTGAAATCTGAACCGCGCTGTGTGACCTCACTGAGTTTAGTAGTTCTTAGTGTATTTTTCCACATGGTATCAGATTAAATATATATATGTATATATTAAAAAAAAAGAAATAGGCGCTACAGCTAAATGTCTTCATAGCAAGTTGATCAAAAGCTCCAACTTTTATTTTTTGCGTGTGTGTGTGTGTGTGTGTGTTTGGTTCAAAGTTGAATCCCAGTTTTGACGGTGAGGATTAAATCGGATGTAACCTGCGGGGTTTCGTGCTCAGTGATCATTTGTGGCATTGGTGCGTCTTTTTTTTTTCTTCCACATTTCATAAATTGGGCTGATTTCCGTGAAACCGCCGCTCAGCCGTTTTGATGGGCAAATAGAAAATACATTTCTGCATATTTAGGCCTTATGACAATATCATAAATTTAGAAATTGAGGGGGTTGAAGTCTGTACCAAAACCTCTGCATGACCCGTGTTTTCCCCTTATTTTTCACAAACCGCCTGAGAGGCCTAGGATATACTAAGAGATTTTTTTCCTAGAGAAAAAGAAAAAAAAAACGTATTACCCGGACTATGTTATTTTTTTTTGTACTAAATTTATTTAATTACAGGCTATAATAACATATTGCGTTTGACAGTTTAAACCTGCATTTTAGTTGCGTGTCTGTACACAGTAGGCAACTACTTAAATGTTGAAAAAAAAGACAGGTTTTCTTCAATTTAGCAATAAAACCTCCATCATCAAATATGAAACATCAGCCAGGACACATCACATGGACTTCAGCTCCTTCTTGATGGAAAGCTGTGGGCCCAAAAAAAAAAAAAAAAAAAAAAAAAGGGAGAGAAATGAAATGACAATTAATTGCTGTTAGTTGTCTGTCATTGAGAGAAAAGCATACAGGCCGTGTGGGTGACACAGGCATTATTGCCCCTTGATTGATGGGCGCCGGGGCATTTGGCATAATTAATTTTATTTACTGTGTCCTCTCTCTCCTGTTGTCCCCCCCCCTCTCCCCAACACACACACACACACACACACACACCCCTCCCCCCGTCCCGTCCCTGTGTGGTGGCATTTTCCGCGACGCGATGACACACTTTTAATTGCACTTTAATAGAAGATCCAGCGGGAATGAAAAAGCTCTTCATCACGTTTTATGACCTTGTCACGTTAGTGGTGTCAGGACAGGAAAGCAGGTATTTTGTGGCGGATTGGTTGGAAGCCCCGCGATGCAGGATGCATGTGCAATTCAAATATATTTATGTATAAGAAAAGTTAAAAACCTACGCGAAGTCATAACAAGCTGCGCTTTAATAGTTCCATGTGCAGTGTAGCGTTCACACAAGACTCGTGTTGCGCTTTAATTGAATAATCCCACTTGGATCCGATTTTTTTTTCACTTTTGTTAATTTGTCAATTTTAGCAAAGACCTAATAGGATGTTTTTTTTATGTATAGCAGCATGTCCTCACTATTGTTTGTATTAAATTAAAAATATTTTACACAGTGATGACAGTAGCTCTCAATCTGAAATACATATTTTCTATGAACTTAGACTTCTAAAGTCTAATGTGTTTAAATGCTAAAATGGTTTCTTTAGAAATATATTTTTAAATAATGCAGTCAATTATGACTTCTTTTTACAATTATTATTCTTACTGCTTCATGCTTTTGCAGCTGTTGAATTTTTGGTACAGAGAAAGCTCAGCAGCTGGGATGTCTCAGTTTTTAAAGAATGATGTTCAGAGTTGTTGCTACAATTTCTTTAATTTTAGCTCATTTGTAATTTAGGTTTTTTGTTTTTTTTAATGGCCTCACTGATATTCTCTGACCTGAAAAAGAAAGAGAGCTTGAAGAAGAGCGAGGCACTGCTGAAGAATAGAGGAATGGATCTTTTTTTTTTTTAATTCCTTCTTCTATTCTAATATTGGGACATTTATTAACAGTGTAAAGTTCTCATTTCTGTGTAGGCGATCACGTTAATGACAAGCCTTTCATTAAAACATAATAGGAGACTATGAAACAAAAGAGTATTTGAGAGGCAGAAGGAATTATTTGAAGAGCAAAAAAAAAAAAAGTGTACGTGTGCAGGAAGCCAGAGATGTCAGAGACAGATTGACGCTCTCTCTGCTCTCTGTCGGCTATTGTGGGTCCGTGTCTGTGTGTGTTTGCCTCAGCATTTGCCACCTTTTTTCATCCGAACTGCTTCAACACTTTTCCCTCTTTGCTTTTTTTCCCCCCACTGCCCTTCGACAGCTGTGTCTTTTCCACGTCTGGTTTTGTTTCATTGTTTGAGTTGCTCATGTGCTGCTGAGAGCGATTTTGATCAGTTTCAGACTCTCACTTCTCCACCAGACGTTTGTTTTTTGTTATGCTTACTGACACATACTTAAATGATGATTTTCAGCCTGGTATGTGACTAACGTGCCGGGCTATGACTGTGTGCCATGTATGAGACCGTCTAGGGACGAGGCAATAATGGCTATGGATCTCGTGCTCTTTAAAACCCCTTCAGCTGGATTAAAAGCCACCAACATGATTGTGTTAGTCCATAAACTCACTCAGAGAGTCCTTACCTCCAGCATGAGCCTGTGTGAACATATGTGTGGAAGAGTGTATATATCTGAGTGCGTGTGTGTGTGTGTGTGTGAGTGCTTTTTTCTCAATTCACCTGTCCTGCTTGAGTGAAAATGGACAGTATTTGAAGTTTTAAATGTCCTGCGTGTCAGTAGCGTTGATGGCTCGCCTGTCCATCTCTTTCTCTGGCGCTGGTTTCATTAAAGCCCTCCTGCCATCCCAAACCCACAAGTCTGAGTGGGCTTCTGGCTCCAAAGTGATGTTGAAGAGTGCCCGTATATGACGCTGCCATACATGTAGGGTTTGACCCGGGAGAGACACTCACGGGTTTTCTTCTTTCGCAACGCTTAGTGCATTACCTGCTTAAAAGCTGAAATGGTTAAATTTTCAATATCTTTTAGATGGGGTTTGAGGAAAGCAAGGATAAAAAAAAAAATCTGTTCAGAAAAGCGAAAGCATGTATTTAAATGAATTTATTTCGAGTGTCGGTGCTGAAACTGCCTCTTTAGCAGCGCGTGCCTATTGGAACTGAATATGCGTTGGAGACGGTATGGGGAAACAAAATAAGCTCTTCTACAGGTTGTAACAAATGTACAATTAATGCGGTAAAACAAAACCTGCTTTAATTAAGCGTGTCATTGACTTTCTCGGGATAGCATTGTTCCCTTTTCAGTGACATGGAAATTGATGGAAAACAAAAATCTACAGCGCGAGACTTCATATGCAATCACTGAATATGGCCTTACAATAGCAATCACTGCAATTACCTCCTTAAAAATGTTAATGAAATATAATTGACAAATTAATGGATTAAATGAAGGTGTGATTGCACATGGACAGCCAGCGAGTGGGGGAATGTTCTGCTTGTGTATTGAAGTGATTGACTGCACAGTGAAGCTGCCGCCACATTGCTTTAGACTGAGGTCTGATTATACATGTGGTTCTAATTGAACCTGTTATTTAGGAGAAGTTGAGGGCTGTGTGCGTATGTGTGTGTGCGTGTGTGTGTGTGTGTGTGTGTGTATGCGCGTGTGTAATGAATCCCACACATTTTTCAAAGATGAGATGTGTTTTTATGACAGGTCAGAATGCAGCGTTGTACTGTGAAGTTGCAGGGGATGAATGGTAGGGGGGGTTTTACAGGTTTTTAATAAGTTGACCACCTGAGAGAAAAGGACAGAAAGAGAGAGAAAGAGCTGTGTGTTTGTCGCCTTTTGAAACTGCTGCCTTCGCATATGCGGTGACAGAGGCCCCCGCAACTTAATTCTCCAAAATGTATTCCCCCTGATTGATAAGGCAATCCCTTCTGCCTGTGGTCATTAACATGTCGGTTAGTTTCAGATGAGACGTTTCCTTCAGTTTTTATATGTGTGTGTGTGTGTGGCTGTGGCTGTGAGGCAGGTCGGCTCGGAGATGTTTCTCCAGCTCCAGAGAGCACCGGCCCATTAACAGCTGATGGATGTGGGAAGGAGTGACCCAACAGCTCCAAGCGGAAGGGACTGTTTCCTATGGGAAGAGGTGGAGGGAGGGGGAGAGCAGGAGAGGGGACAGCGGGAGAGATAGAACATATGAGTGAAAGGCTGGCAGAAGCGAGGGAGTAACGACGGTCCAAGGGGTTTTTTAGGCGTGGGTCATTATAGCTGAGGAAGCATTAGATCAGCCTCTCCAGAGTGCGCTTGGCACCTGAGGCCATGGCTGGAGCGCAGAGCCGGAGCTGAAGGGGAGGGCCGTGGCTGCGGTGTCTGGCGGAATGAGAGCACATCGTGAAGTAAGGCAGTTGGGGCTTTCAAGTGCGATTTCACAGACAGAAAAAGAGAGAGAGAGTGTCACGGAGGATCACGCGGTCAGTGGCACAGCCAGGTAGCGCTCGCGAGGCCGTAGGCGAACGCACAGGCAGCGTCGTGCCTGGACCGAGAGAAAATCCTGTTGTGTTCAACCAGGGCATCTTCATAAAAAAAAAAAAAAAAAAAAAAAAAAGCTCTCATCAGTCGTCGTGTCCCCTGCTAATTCTGCATTGCTTCTGACAGCTGTATTTGTGTTATGGATTTTCCTTCACTCTGTCCCGTCTCCCTTTCCTTTCCCCCTGCCTCCCTCTCTCAGTAGTCGGCTCCCCTCCTCTCCATCGCCGCCACCCTATGACCTTTTGTAAGCACTTCATCAGAGAGCCGTTGGTGTTTTCTAAAGCGCCGCGACAAACTGACAGGGCAGCCGTCAATCGAGCGGGGAACCGAGGGAGCAGATCAGTGGAAAGCTTCGCTCAGAACAACAATGTGACTAAACTTTCTGCAGCGCTGCTTTAATGTGTATTGAAAGAGCGGCGGTGACGGGTAGGTGACAGCTGTGGAGCGCAAGACTCGGCGGCGTTATGGATACACACAGGCGCACGCACACATTTTTCACATTTCATAAACCATCTGACTGTGGAGAGGCGTTACACGGCTCTTGAGCGCTTGTTTGCCCGTAGTGCTGCGGCGGTAAAATCTGCCGAGCGGACGAGCAAATGTTCTGATAAAATGCTGAGATTCACACAAAAGGAGAAGTGCACAGGAATTTACATCCAGTCCATAAACCCAACCACAACCTGACTGAGCTCAAATCATTTAAGCACAACCACCAACCACTTTTACAACTCGCGCTCTTACGAGTTCCTGATGTGAAGTGGGACAAATAATAATACCGCACCCTTAGATTTTTCTCCCCTCATTTTCTTTCCTCATCAGTTTGATCCTTTTGTTATTTAGCTGATTCCTAAAGTGCAGTTATCAGATCTAGCATTAATTTGATTCATGAAGTTTTTCTTTTTTTTTTTTTCTTTTAGTTTCTGCATCAGAATATTTCACTTCAACCAGGATGACTTTACATTAACATATGATGAGAGGAAATTAGCAATGCAAGTCCCCCCCCCCCCCCCCCCTGTTCCGCTCCATCCCGGACCGGGGGAGGTAATAACCATTTAAATGCATCTCATTATGTTTTCTAATCCGTAAAGTATCGGGATGTTGGCGAACGCAGTCGAAAGTGAGGCTGGAGCGTTGGCGTGCACTGCTCTTTTATGGTATTAGTATTTGTGGTATTAGTTCCGGGGGACATGGGATGCCTTTAAGCTATTAGCATGTGAGGCGCCGTGGGATGATCCATCCCCTGACAGGACGAGCTGTTAACCAGTGTTAAACCAAATCACAATAGGCTGCCCGGGTTGACGGATTGACGGAGCTCTCAACACGCGCCCGGATCGCCTTTTCCCTTCCTCCTCTGCCGCATGTCAACTCTCGTGAAGATTCTTTTATGTTTGAAGGGAAGTTAGTCTTCTCCAAACTCCCGGTAGAAAGAAGAAGTGAAAGGGAGGAAATATGTGGTGTAGCGTCATAGGAGAATCTTAAACGTGATAAATAGGACGCGGCCCGCAGCAGGAAGGCCGCACGCTGTCGGCGGCTCCGTCCGTCTTTGTCCTGCTGCTCTGCCGCGACGCTCAAGGTGAAGAGACTGTACAGTCTTTGCCCAGTGGGGTGCGGACTCTATGGCTTCTATAGTGGCCTTTCAGAGGAGGGGGGGGGGGGGGGGGGGGGGCGGCTATCAGGAGTCTTGGAGATCGCTCACAGACAAGAAAGGATGCTGTGGCGTTCTGCATGTGTGTGTGTGTGTGCGCGTGTGTGTGTGTGCGAGCGCATCGAACCACAATTAACCGTCAATCACCGGGTGACCCTCCACCCCTTCTCCGCCTCGGACGGAATTCCTCAGGTTTTAGGTTCTGTTTTTCAGACGGCTGTCGGAGAAGAAAAAGCAAACAGGTCGTCACTTTCCCAACTCGCCTGTGTTTTTCAGACGTTTCGTCGTCGAGAGGAAAACAGGCTCACTGTTAGTATAATTTTTTTTTTTATAGATGGCCTCATCTACATTAGAGACGTGGGTTAAAGCTAAATTTAAAAAACATTTCTAGAGAATTGTGGAGAGAGAGAGAGGGGGGAGAGAGTGTTGAGTAGCTACCGTTGGTACATTAGGGGCTGTTTTTCCTCCCTGGCTGTTTGCTGGGCATTGAAACTCTGTTGGTGTGTACGCGCATACACATGCGCGCCTGTGTGTGGTGGGCATTGTTGACCGAGAGACATCTGCCACTAGATTATTCCCAGCTGTTATCTGAATAATTGTGTAATCCCCCCCCCCCCCCCCCCCCCCCCCCCCCTCACTCCCTCCCTCTTTTGACTCCCTCCTTCCTTCCCTCACTCCCTCCTCCTCCTTCCCCTCCTCTGCTCCCTTCTTGCCCCCACATCCCTTCTTCCTCCGAGTGATGAGACAGAGAGTGATGAGTTCTCTTTTCTGGGTGGCAATTTTTTTTTTTTTCCGGGGTGTTTATGAGTGTGTGCGTCTGAGTGTGTATCTCTGCAGCCCCTGGTCACCGGTCGTTGTCTGACATTTGTAGAAGGATTTGAGACCCCCTCCACCCCAAACACACACACACACACACACACACACCTCCCTTCACCTCTCCCCCCCCCCCTCCTCCCAGCGGCTCTCAGGGAAATAAAAGTAGCCTAATCCTGCCAGATCAAGATTGCTGTCCACCACAGCTTTACCAGCCTGTGAATTTGAGCCAGCTCTCATGTTCCTGAGGAGAGCGATGGCAGAGCGTGTGTGTGTGTGTGTGTGGGTGTGTGTGTGTGTGTGTGTTTGCATTGTGGGCCGTAGGCCTTTGAAGCAGTTTGCCGGCAGAATGCTGGTCATGGGGTGAGAGGAGAGAAAAGCAAAAAAACAAAAAGAGAACACCAGTTGAAAAGTTTAAAAAAAAAAGTGTCTCACCATTAAAACACATTTTCAGAATATTCTAATTGGCTGCATTGGATACAAATATAATTACTAATTCGATGCTGAGCAATGAAACATTTTTTTAAATTGTTTTCCTTATTTGTTTGTACTCACGACAGTTTTTTGTTGTTAAATTTTTAACTTCAGTACATTAATTCATTTTTTAAAATGAAAAAAAAAACTACAGCAGTTTTTCAACAATTAATAATAATGAATTTTTCTTGGATTAAAAGGGGAAAACATCATTCAAATGCACCGCTGTCGCATCCGTGCACTCCCATTGTATCTACAAAGGCACACAAACGCAATGTTTAAACGCTTTTTCTTCCTTCTTCAGAGAATTTTGGTAGACTTGCATTATAATGAGCAATATGTGAACTAAAAGAATAAAAAAAATATTTTATCAGTCCTTTTTTTTAAATTTAGTTTGCAACAAACTGTCAATTCCCTCCACAGAGCTTTTGTGTTTTCTAACAGCACTCCTCAAATCAGTTGTCAAATGTATTGGAAACGATGTTTGTGTGTCACTCATAAGGCTATACTGACACACACACACACACACACACGCACACACACACACACACGCAGCATGCCTGCCTGCAGTTGCCAGGGCTGCCTTCATTTCCAGTCCGCGGTTGGTCGGAAAGTGTTCTTTTCCCTGTCGGAGCTCCGATAGTCGCTCACTGTGAAGGACCCGAGACTCACTCGTCTCTCTCTTTTTTCTTCCTCTATTGCACTTTCTCCCATCCATATACTCTTTCCCCCGTCTGTGCTCTCCTTCTCTCCTCCTCGCCCTGTCATGCCTGTTGTCTCTAATTATCACAGCTCTGTGTTCCCTCAGCCTCTTCATTACATCCAAGCTGTCATCACAGTTTACCTCCAACATACCTCTCCTCAGGCCCCCATTTCAATAGAAATAATTTATTCTATATGACAGAAATGGCACGACTCAATGCAAGGTCAATCAATAGCCCCGGCAAAGGACTTTTTTTTTTTGTGAGCGCTTCAAACTGAATAAAAATCCTTGTTTAATAAACATCATTGAAATATTTTCAATGACGAGAGAGAATTTTCAAACGCTTTTTTCTACTTTAAATCTATTTGTTCAGAAAACATTTTTCCTCCCTGAATACCAGTGAATTTCATGTGAGGCAGGAAATGTGAAAGACAGGCCTGCTATCTGTTTAAAAACATCACATTGAACTAATATTCACGCAACTCTTCATAATTCCCCTATTGAATTGTGTTCTTTTACGCTCTCAAAAAAAAATATATTAATGATGATGAATTGCGTTCAACCTGTCTTGTGATTGTTTTTGAAATGTGAATTCAGTGTTTAGTCAGCACCCCTAGTTGTCCCTGGACTCAAATACATTGTGACACGAGGTGCAAAAAAAAAAGAAAAAAGAAAAAGCAGAAAAATGAAGACTTTAACCAGAATCTTTTGATAAAACAACAAATGACATTGAGCAAAATATACTGTTAATTTCTGCCTCTTTGTGCGTTTTTACTCTTTATTTCCAAGACGAGACTTTCATTTGAAGCATTAACAATCAGCAAGTAATGGAGAAAAACATTCTCATCAAGGACTAAGTGCGTTTATTAGCAGATTGAAAAGCGGCCGCTGCCTGTTGGATTAGCAGGCTGCACAATGCCCACTTGGCCAGTGAAGGTCAGCCCCGCAGTATGCAACCTGTAGCCCTAATCAGCAACTTCTGCTGCCCAAGGTTTCCATTGTCTAAAGGTCAGTCAGGAACAGTGCATTAGCCTCGAAAAGTAGTCAGCATAAATGAGGGAGGAGACTACAGGAGGAAAAAAAGGACTAAAGTACAAAAAAATAAGAGAACAGTAGGGAGGGTGAGTGGCAGTGAAACCCTGGCAGGCTTCTCCGTGTCGGGCAGGCGCACGGCTTCAGGCTTTTGTGAGGGGGGGAAAAAAAAAAGTTTGTCTGCGAAACTTTGCTGAGGGCTGGGTTTGGTTGGAGCAGCTCCCCCAGGGGTTCGTTCGGGGAGCGGGAGGAGGGAAGAGGGCGAGGAGGAGGAGGAGGAGGAGGAGGAGGAGGTGGGAAGCAAGGGGAAAGCAGAGGAAAAGAGAGCAGGCATGCCGTCACATTTGTCCGTCGTTACGGAGCGCAGGCCTTCAGTCGCTGATCTAAGAAACACAACTCCTGGCTCACGCCCCCTCCCTATCCCTCCCCTCGCCTTCCACGGCGCCGCGTTGTGGTTATTAACATACAGTAGGCATTAGAGGAACAGTGGCCGGGCCTATTTGCTGGTAATGAGGATACGGGGGCCTGGGCTGTGGAGTAACTTGTTTGACCTCCGGTGGTGAGGTCAAGTTCATCCCTAGGAGGTGTAATTCTCTCCCTTCTCAGCCCAAACACATGGCTGCACCCTGAAGCGGAGAGAGCGTGTGTGTTTGCGTGGGAGTGTGTGTGTGTGTGTGTGTGGTGGTAGTGGGGGGTGGACCATGGCGGCTCTCTTCATCCAAAAATTTGAATCTCTCATCCCCTTCTCCGCGCTCTCCTTCCTCTCCCTCGTCCCCTTGCTCTTCCCACAGGGTTAATTGAAGGGGAAATTGATAGTTTTGTGTGGTAATTGTGGCTTTGAGAATTCTCTGTCTCCCACAGAGAGAGATGAGGGCAGCTGTACCAAAGACAGGATGACGTGTTATAAGCAGGGAGAGAGAGAGAGAGAGAGAGAGAGGATATATATATATATATACAAATGGAAGTAGAAATAGTTTCACCCCCACACCTCCACTGCACAGGGTGTGCAGTGGAGGTGTGGGGGTGTGTGTTTGGGGGGGGTTGATTGGTTGATGAGGGTGCATGCTGATTGGCTGATGACGTGCTCAAACGTAGCGAGCCAGGCTCTTACAATCATTCAATTCATTATCCAATCACAGAGACTCACCATACTACTCCGTATCCTCTCTGATTTTGCTTTTAATTCTCTTTTAGAACCCCCCCCCCTCCTCCAAATCCTCCCTTACCTCCCTGAGGAGTCTGGGATGGACAGATGAGTGGAGCGCACTGTATCTGTTCGGTTCTGCTCTGCTGCTCGCTGAATTAGAGAGAGACAAACTTATATTCCAGCGCTGAGCGTATTCTCTCTCTCTCTCTCTCGCTCTCCTTCAAGAGGGGCTTTTCTTTCCCAGGGGCAGAGCTTTATAATTAGTATTCTTCCAGAAATAGAAAACTAGTTTTCTGAGGTGAAGTCACCCTCTGATGTCGTTTTTAAGGCAGCAAATTTGAAATGATATGGAGCGAAGTGAAATCTATTACATACAGTGTATCGGTGGAAAATCAATTTGCACCACTACCCACTGCACGTCGTTTGTTTTATTTATTTATTTATTTATTTATTTAGGGTTTTTTTTTTTTGCAAAATGAAAAATCATCTCGTGACAAAAAAAAGCAAAGTGGATGAGGATAAATAGGTTTGGCCCGACTGGTGTTTTTGTCCCTGTAGTAAGTGAGGGTGTTGTTGTTTTAGCTCCCGGCTTAGTTGTTTAGTCTCAGCTCAGGCCGCCCCAAGGCTGTCACCCAGGCAACGTGGTGAGTGTGAGCGTCTGCGCTGTCTTTATATCAGTTCAGCTTCCCGCATCGTGCACTAGAAGTTGCACCTTTGTGTATTCCTTCCTTTGACTTTGACTTTATCGCTGCCGTTAGTTCCGTTTTGTGCTTTTTCTTACCCTATTTTCCCCACCTCTTGTTTCCCCCTCCAGCTCCCCCCACTCCCCTCTGCCTCTCCCTGGCGCTCTCCTTCCCCCTCGCCCCCCACCCAGCCCCCCTTTCGCTTTCTCTGTCCGTTAATGAGAATGTGTTAACGAGAAAGAAAGATCTATTGGGTATAGCACAATTTATCAGAAAGGCAGAGGTTTGGAAGGGGAGAGAAAAAAAAAAAAAAGGCGGCGGGTCCTTCAAAGAAGTCCTATTCTTGTGGTTGTGAATGTTTGATGAGACAGTGAAAAGTTCCCCCTCTAACGTCATGGTGTCTGAACAGAAGAAAACAGAACCGTTCTAATCATGCCGCACAGAAAAAAATGACTTCCAACCCGATTTAATTAACTGATAAGAAACAGCTTCAAATTAATTTTTCAAGGATGTTAGATTTTGATTAAGAAACTCCTAAAAGAAATAGACGAATAATCAATTTTTTAATCAACTTACTCAAATGGTAACTGGTTAATATGATAATTCTAGCAATTAGGGCAAATATTGTCGAGCAGCAGTTTCTATGCATCCTGTTAAAGGAATTATAATATCTTTACATCTAATTATCATGGTTATTTAATTTTTTTGTATGGCTACCTCTCAATTTTTCCGTTCGTTTTTTCATCTGCCATTATAGGGATAATGAAATGAGAAGTTGGAAAGTGTAATAAGATGAAACTTTTATAAGGGCCAACCTGAATAGGGGCTTTTCACGTGCCCTGATTGGATAGATATTTAGGAAAGGGAAAGGGGAGTTGTTCAGAATGACATTATTTCCGCTGGTTTTACATGCAAAGCTGAGATGGATCTTCAGATGTGCGATTCTCTTATTTCATCAGCAGATTAAAGCAGCTAATAGCTCCTGGCTTCTCTGTGTGTCTCCTGGCTCATTCATAAGCAGGTATAGCGGGCTGTGAATATCCGCACCGTTTCTAATCCACAAAGTTTCAAATTATCTATTCAGTTGGAGAAGAGGGGGAGAAAGAGAAAAAAATCAGATTCAACTTTGAAGGAAAGATCGGGCCGTTCACCTGCTAGTGGCTATAAAATGTGTCTATATGAGTGTGTGTGTGTTTCTCTAATTGGACAGGTATTGTAGTGGAGGTGAAGAGGGGCCAGTTGAAGAGATGGGGGGGTGCAGAGAAAGAGCTGGCAGGGGGTCGGGGGCTTTAGGAGAGCAGCAGAGAGACAGAGTTCTTTACTTCAAAGAAGGCTTATTGCCTGGACAAACGCTAACCCTGCTCACATACCACCGCAACACACACACACACACACACACACACACACATCCACACACAGTGGCCGGCCTCTCGTTTGCCTCTCATGAGATGAATATCCATCCCCTCTCACACGTCCCTCTCCATGTCTCTGCTGTATCCCTGAACATCAGTGGAGTCGAGCGTTCAGAGGGAAATATTGACAAAGCGTTTGGAGAGATGGAATGGTTCCTTTAATTATATGCTGCTCTTATGATGCATGATGTTACTGTCTGGCTGCTCACACACACACACACACATGCACGCGTTTGTGCACGCACACACGTGCATATACGTGTGTGTGTGTGATCAGCTGAATAGGTATTCCTGGCACAAACCCCCGGTATTGAGCGTCCATATTCAATTAGCAAAACTCATTAGCAAAACTTGGCATTTGTTGTTGTTTTTTTCCCCCCCCTTCCTTGCTCAGAATTAATGGTTTTGATATGCTAATTAGCGGGTAATTTAATTTCAAAAGGCCTCAATTAACAGCAGCGTTGTGGACACGAGGAAGTTAAGCAGCGTAATCTAATTTGCATTAGTAACGAGCAGGGAGTAATTAGTCTCTAATTAGCCACTTCAGACAGCACT
The DNA here is from genome assembly GCA_036785175.1 of Eupleurogrammus muticus. Classification (NCBI taxonomy): domain Eukaryota; kingdom Metazoa; phylum Chordata; class Actinopteri; order Scombriformes; family Trichiuridae; genus Eupleurogrammus; species Eupleurogrammus muticus. The sequence goes on from JAYKQN010000023.1 coordinate 121,618, forward strand.
TGTGTTTACTTTCCTAATGAAGTGGAGGGGCTTTTTTTTTTTTTTTACAGGGGAGCCTGCATAAGTGTATGCGTGTGTGTTTGTGTGTGTGTGTACATGTAAGTGTGTTTATGAGGCAATGCATGTGGCGTGCGTGTGTGTGTGTGTGTGTGTGTGTGTGTGTAGGGGGGTGGGGGGGGACTAGTGGGAGAGTGGCATATGGCTTACAGTGTGGCTCCAGTTACACACATGGGCACCCCCTACATATGCACAAACACACTCAAATGAACGCAGACGGAGGTCAGAGCCGTCTCCTGTGATTGGCCACCAGCTCGCAGTAGTTTTCAATCCATTGATACGTCTTTATAAGCTCACTTACATGTGCCACAAGGGACTGACTGTATATGTTTGAGGGTGTTTGTTTCCTGATACTGTTTAATTTTTTTGTGTGTGTTGCAATAGCTTGCAATATTTCCACATTTCCTTTTTTTCTGTATACCAAGGCACTTGTGCATTTTCCACTGTAGTCTTACCGAATGATATTTTTTAGGGTTGTGGACAGCATAAACTGTTGTGTGGGATCAGTGGCGTTGCAGAGGATGGTTGCCGGCCAGCCTAATGCGGGGTTAATTTCTGGGACGCGGACTGCCTGTGTTGACAACGTAGCAAACTGGAAAAGCAAAGACAAGACAGCTACAGATGGAGATGGATAAATAGACAGCCACATGGCACAGTAGGATGTTCCTTTCATTACAATCTTTTAAATGATCTGGAAAAAAAATCACAAAGTTTATCCTAAGCAACACTCAGATAGGAAAATATTGGACAAATTAAATTTTTTTCAGGGGATGAGTGTTCCAGAAGTTTGAACTTTTCCATTCAGAGCCGTGTCAAAAACAAGTTGAAAACAACAGGCTTCCTCCTGGGCTTTTTTTTCGGGAAGGGAGACGGGGTGGAAGGGTTACAGGGGGAAAAAACATAGCGTGGTTTTAGGGGAGGAGGGGGCGGAATGGGGGGGGTGGACAAGCAGCTGCCCTATTAGCCCAAATCTGTTGTTCAGAGGAGGTGAGAGGAGGTGGAGCAACACCACTGAATTTTCACAAAAGAAAGCACACACTTTTTTTCCCCACTTTGTGTGCAAAGAAGGACATGTTCTTAGATTATGCCACAAATTAACGTACGTTTAACCCCTAACACCTCTTTGGGTGTAGATTTTGTCTTATTTTTTACCCATAATCCAGTGCATGGGACAGAGGAGACCATGGGGACCCCATTAACTGACAGCTTCAGTGATGGAAAGGCGTTTTTCCAAAGGCTTTTCCCCAACCTTCCCTGGGAATAATAAGAGAGGTCAGAAAGCTGGGTGACTTCCTGCTACAAAGAGCGGGGTCAGAGCGCCGGTTGGCAGAAGTAGTCAGCGCTCAGCAGAAATGACTTGGAACACACTCTCAAACACACACACACACACACACACACACACACAAACACTGAACAAATGGCAGCCTATAGTGCAGAACTGTGATTTACTCTCATCGAGAGCAGAAAGCTGGAAAGAATTCAATAAATATAATGAATGAAGGCGCTACAGTGATTATCAGCCTGTTTCTAACACTGACCTCTACCCGTACGCACATACACACTGATTTATAGGCACAAACATCCACGGATATGCATATTCGCACACAAACACTCACACGTACACATCCATAAATAGGCAACTGATTTACAAATGAGCTGACCCTTGTGCTGGCCTTGCTCTCAGATAGGCTCACACCCCCACCAGGATGCATAAATCACAATGGACATGCATATGCATGAGCATCTGAGGAGGTGGGATAAGTGCGTGTGTGTGTGTGTGTGTGTGTGTGTGTGTGAGCACCAGGCAGCAGCAGTGTTTGTATCGATCATTGAGGCTTAGTTAAGTGCCTTTATTTCATTGAGGTAAAGTTAAGGGCCGCAGACAGGCCTCTCTCCAGCGTGTGTTGCCTTTGAATGGAGAGAAAGGGAGAAAGAAAAAGGAGAAAGAAAGAAAGAAAGAACTCTCAACTGGTGTTTTTTTCCACTTTTTAGTAGCATCGAGGGATAGCACATCACATTAATGGAACCGAGATGACGTTTCACGTCTCTTCTGTCTCTGGAAGAAGTGGTTTTGGCGTTGGACCTTTGCCTGATGTGTGTGTGTGTGTGTGTGTATGATGTGAGCTGCTTTAACCTCCTCTTGTTTTATGGACTTATACATGGCTCTGGATCTCCCTGCTGCTAGATTAATTTACACACCACTCACACACGCTTGCCAAATCTCCCTCTGTCTCTCTCTTTTCCTCCCTCTCTCCCTCGCTCCGAAGACAGAGTAGAAATTGCCTGGTGAGGTAAATAAATTACTTCCATCGATTGCAGTAGTTGTAGAGTGACTTTATCACAGTTTGACTTGTCCAGATACACATCAGCGCGTGACAGCGTGTGTTTTTTATAATGTGCCTCTGTGTCTATGCGTGTGTGTGTGTGTGTGTGTGACTCACTTTACATGTTTCTGTGTGTGTAGGGAGGTTGTTAAAATCAGAGTAACATCTCCCTGATGAGTATCTCTTCATATTAAAATCTATTGCTGGAGTTACAGCATAGTCCATAAGCAGTGTGACTGTGTGTGTGTGTGTGTGTGTGTGTGTATCCAGCGTCTAATTGAAACAGGCTGCCGCGTATTGAAAAGCAGATGAATTAGGCTTGAATTATTAGAGTAGGAACTTACAACCCACCTTTTGACCAGATGGATAGCTGGCTGATTGAGTTTATCTCTGCCTTGTTACCCGTCAGCACTGGTCACTGACTTCTTAACACAGCGTTCACACATCGCTCTCTCCCACTGTAAGCTTTATCTCCATATCTGCCGTGTGTGTGACCACAGCGATGCGTGGAGAAACTTTAGGTGCACCTTAAACCCTGTGCCCCAGATGTCACTGCATGGAAAGAGGTTAAAAGTTCACAAAAAATGCATCCAAGTGCAGAGGGTATGTGTGTTTCTATGTGTGTGTGTGTGTGTGTGTGTGTGTGTGTGTGTGTGTGTGTGTGTGTGTGTGTGTGTGTGTGTGTGTGTTGCAGTCTGGGACACATGCGGTTTTAATAGACGCTGTGCTGACGTTACTGCAGAGGCCAAGAAGCCACCGTTAAAAAAGAAAGGATTTGGAAAAAGAGCGAGAAAAGGCCTCATCTGTTTGCATTAAACAGTGGAAGAACTGACCAGTGAAGGAGTAAATGAGGCGCAGACGGCTAAAAGATATCTGCTTCTCGGGCTTTGTCTCCGCTCCAGCTTTCCCTCCCGTACTCTCTTAATTTTTTCATCAGCACAGATCACTCAGAATCCCTCATTTATTTCATCTCACATCATTCAGAGGTTGGCATTTTTTGTGGTAATGGTATTTGCCTTGCGAGTGAAGTGCATTTATTAATTAGCTCTAATTGTGTCACAGTAAGTCTACTAGAATACTGTAATATTTTTTTTCTCTTTTTAAGTATACATACACACTGTCACAATTTCAACATAAAGTGGATGGGAGAATGTAATCAGACGCTTAGCAATAATGCTTAGCAACAATAATGCAGACAACCATTTTTATTTTTTTTTGTGTAGTTTGACTCTTACACTGCTCCTGATGATCTGTTCTGAGTAGGATGTCTGCCATGGCTCCTATCAAGGTTCCTTCCTGCATCAGATGCTCCTGATTTGAGAATTAATTAGGAGGCGCGGTGGTGGTGTCGGGGTTTGGGATTTTGGGTTTGTTCGCTAGCTATTTTAGTAGCTAATTACTGAGGGGGAGAGTGTTAATTGGAATTCTCTTAGATAATGTGAACTCCTCTTCCCCTTTTCTCCCCCGCCTCCACTGAAGTTTAATAGAAAACCACAGCACTTGACGGGATCTCTCTCTCTATCTCTGCCCGTCCCTTCATATTTACCTTCATGTTTTTTACATTGATGACGCTGACATGAGCTCAGCTGACGCCGCGGGAGAGACTGCCGATGTTTGTAGTGATGTTTGAAGTGACACATAGTAATCCTCCCGGACTTCATCAGGATATTGATTCCTTTCCTCTCGCCTGTTAAAGGTACCAAAGTGGCAGAGATACAGAGTCCAGCCACATATCACGCAGGAGAATTAACGACAGGGGGGTATACTCTAAAGGGAGGGAAAAAAAAGCTGGAGTTCACAAAAAAATCTCCCAACGATGCATAATTAAATTAATTGCATATAAAGTTATTGAAAAATAAGCGATTAAAAAATTATTTTGATAGAAAACCCTGTCCTGAGGGGAATCATTTTATTTATTTAGTTTATGCTTAACTTTTGCTGGACCGATAATGAACAAAACTGGCCTAACCTGCATTTTGACTTTACACTTTCTCCATAGCCCGGGGGAAGAGAAATGCAAATTTACTGGTGCATAAGTGGGAAAGAAGCGGGGAAGAAAAAAAAAAAGACACAAAAAAAGTGATTTTAATTTTAAAGAATGTTTGAAATGAAACAATAGTTGCATTTGGATGTTGTTATAATTGGAGAGAATGGCTGACTAGATAAACAGACTTCTGTTCCTGGCGTAGGAGCACACACTTGGGGGTCTTTTTATATCTGCGCTCTGTTTAAAAATTAAACTCTTAACCAGCATAAAGCAGAGAGGGAACAAATTAATATACAGTGAGGGAAGACTAATCAGAGATCTGTGGTTTCATTGTAATTCTCCCATCGTCCTAAACTGTGACAAAAACATTATTTAACATCTTTACCTCCGCTTCAGCCACTCAGAAAGGCTCGGCACACACACACACACAGAACCTTACAGTTTTTTAATATCATTGCTTGTATATTCTAATCCTGACACCACTTGAAGTATAATTCCTTCCCCTATTTTAAATCACGGATGTGAAATTGCATTAAGGCAAGAGTGTGTGGGCATGAAAGCGGGGATGTTAAATGGACATATGAATGCAGGGGTGAATCCTAACCTATTAAGTACTTTCCTTATTATTTCTGAAAGTGGAGCGTGATAATTAGTTTGGTAGAAATCCTATAGCGGGGTGGAGGTATGGGTCTCAATAGTTGAGCCAAATTAATTTCTTCTGTCACCTTGAGCATACGTTCCTCTTAATAGGTTTAATTTATTTCACAGTGATTATCTTTTTTTTTTCTAACCACTTGACTGTGATGCACATATTCACCGCAAAATCCACTTCAGCCTCATAAATGGTATATTCATACCTAAATATGATATAGCTGCACGGCGTCATTACCGCTTGGCTCCTGAGTTCCGTGTGATCTGAGAGATGGCATTGTGCCGTTTCCCAGGGGTCCCCGCTGCTGCGGCCCAGTTGTCATGTGATCCATGTGTCTGGCTGCAGCTCCGCTTTTTTTTTTTCTCAGGAGTCACTCCAAGTCTTTTTAGTCCTAAAAGTTAACAGTCATTCCTGATGTTAAATCCATCAGAAACCTCCATGTGCCACGAGGTCGCTTTAATAATCTCCCCTGTGTATATGTGTGTGTGTGTGTGTGTGTGTGTGGAGGTTAGGGTGGGCCATGGGAAAGTGGCATACCTGAGTGGATTAGAGTGATCCTAAGGACAATTTGCGTGGGACGACGTTCAAATACTCATTTCTTTTGCATTCATTTCGTAACAGTGCAGACACATGCTGCCTTATTTGCCCTCCTCAACAATACGGGTTTTTGAGATACTTTAGTGTTTGTGTGTGTGTGTGTGTGTGTGCATGTTTATGTATGGTTTGTTTTTGATGTAGCAGGGATCACTCTAGTTACCCTGTCTGGTTTCAACTTACACTGGTAAATTACACCCAATCACTAAAATTACATCCTATAGACTGTGTGTCTGTGTGTGTGTGTGTGTGTGTGTGTGTATGTGTGTGTGTTTCTCTTCATTGTTGACGTCATCTCACAGAGCTGCGCTCGATGTCATCTTTGATTAGGCTGAATGAAGTCCAACTGTTTTTGTGTTTTCGTCATTTAGGGGAAGGAAAATGGAAATGCAGCTGTTTTGTGTGTGTGTGTGTGTGTGTGTGTGTGTGTGTGTGTGTGTGTGTATGTGTGTGTGTGTAGCATTGAGTGCGTAAGAGCGGTTGTCAGCTGGTAGGCAGTAAGGACATGGCGCGTAGTGGAGCTGATGCGCAAAGTTTCAGTTTTCAGCAGAGCAGCTACAGTAAGGGAAGCTTGATGGGACAAAACTCAGCCGGAGAAGCTGTAGTCTGCCAATTAGTGAACCAGATGTCAGTTATTGTTGGACTAGGATTATGGCAATAACTGCAATTGGCCAATGGTTACGAGCGTGTGTGTGTGTGTGTGTGTGTGTAAGCGAACTAACTCTACTGTGATTTGAAACAATCTTCTTTTGGGACTTGCTCCTTTCTTTATTACTCTTCTGGCACCTGCAGTGTTTTTCAGAATTCTGTCTCTCGTCTAGTTCTCTCTTTCTGTGTAGTTTTTCAGCATTTTGGAAATGTAAACACTTCTAAAATACATCCAGATGTTACCAGCTGTGCTCCGCCACCACAAACACTGGGCAGGGAGCGTGTGTGTGTGTGTGTGTGTGCGCGCGTCTCAAAGACTCCTTTCCCAATTATTCACTCTCAGACAGACAGAATGATTGCCTGATTTAGCCGTATATCTCTGCTTCTTTGTCTGAGTGTGAGCAGGTTTTCAAATACTGCGTGTGTGTGTGTTTGTGTATATGTGTGAGTGTGTGTGTGTGTGTGTGCGCGCACTGAATAAGACTATTGTACTTCTTAAAAGCTGCTGCAGGCTAACATTGGCAGAATTAAAGACACTATATAATGGAGAAAAGTCAAAGCTGATGCAGTGTGACAAAGACAGCGATTTCATCAAAACATTGACCTTATGTATGCCCCATTATCTCTCAGTTTTCCCTCTCAATGACACACGCACGCACACACACACACACGCACACACACACACGGAAACTCACATAAGCAAGGCTAGCATTTTCATGGCAAAGCTCCATTTAGATTTGTCATTACAAGAGATTGGATTGAGTTCAACCACTCTGTGTAGGCGAAGTTGAGAAGGGTCTAATTGTGAGGTGAATGGTGTTAATGGTTGTTTACAAAATGCCCTTTGCTACACATGCACACACACATACACGCACATGCACACAGACACACACACACACACACACACACGGACCTGTTTGGCAGAGTTCTAATTAGCAAATGTCCTTACCTTCCATAATGATATGATATTATTGCCAGAATAATTCTCTTTTTCACTCTCACGTTTGCCCGATTTTCAACAGGTGAACACATTTAAATGTCAGCCTGATGATAGTTCCGATTTATCAGCATTGTGTGTGTGTGTGTGTGTGTGTGTGTGTGTGTGTGTGTGTGTGTGTTTGAGAGAGAGAGAAAATGTATTTGTTTATGCAGCGTGGCCATGCTGAAACCTTGCTCCTTGGGGAGTAATTACAGAAGAGGTTTTTCTGGCCGTTTTCTCTCATTAGTGCGAATATGGAGAGAAATCGCGGAACCTTCCGTTAGCAGGAACACGCACGCACACACGCGCGCGTACACAAAACACACACGAAGGCTGCGTGTAAGGCAGAGGTCCAGACATGTGCGCGGTGCCGAGGCCGATGCCATGACGCAGCCTGGATATACACGGCGCACTCCTTTTGCCACAAGTCTATTTCAGCCGTTGCTTCCCCGTATACATACGCGCCGTGTGTTTGTGTGTGTTTCTCCCCGTTCGACAGCATCTGGCCTCGCTCCTTCAATTCAAACTGCAGCTTGTTTGTTTGGGTTCGCCCTTACAAACACACCATTAGGCCTGCCCTCTGCACCGAGGACTATTCCTGGCTCTGACCTTAGTTTAGCTCAGGCCTGCTGCCTGGCTCACTGGAGGTCCCTGCTGGCAAACCTCAGTCCTACCAGAACCCAGGAAGATCCGAACCACAGCGCACCGCCCAGCCACCACAGTGAAACCCGAGCCTGCTTCAACCAGACTCGCCTCGCAGCAACTTAAATGTCAGCCGGAGGGTTTTTTAGTGGATGAGTCCTGCAGGGAGTCCTCTCTTTTTCTCGTGATGCAACAAGTCCGACCTTTTTTCTGCGAACAAACAGGTACAGGCAAGAATAGAAAAAGAAAGGAAAAAAAAAGGACCTGAGTCTTTCGCGACTCACGGCCACTGAAAAAAAAAAAGGATTTGGGAGCGAGAGATGAAAGTAGGAGAAAAGAAAGAGAGAGTGAGAGGCGGCAGAGGGAGGGAGAGAGAGAAAACAACAAAGGTGGTTAGGACAAAAGCAGTATTGTATCATTGAAATGACTTGTGAGTTGAAAGCCTTAAAAGTCCTCCCCCGAGCCAGGTCATAAAGCCCAGAGACGGGTTTGGCAGCCGAGGCCAGAGCCAGACAGGCCTGGCAGTCGAGCCCAGAGAGCTTCCAGTAACAGGAGATGTAAAAATCAATTTGCCGTGAAAAAGGTAAACAATCGAAAATGACAAATATGCAGCTTCTTTCCATCGCGTTTTTCTCTTTTTTTTCATCTCTTGCTATTTTCACTGTTATTAAAGAAGACAAATACGGGGGCGAGTAGAACGACTAGTCAGGCATCGAGTGGCGAGGGATTTTAGCAACAATGGGGCCGGCGGCGTTGGCTGTTGAGGGTTTTTTTCCCTACCTGAAATAGTCAAGCTGGACTTCTACAGACACAATTTGAAACACATACATTATTAGTATAGATGTTGTGCGACACACACACACACACACACACACACACACACACACACACACACACACATGCACAGAACAAAGCAGCAGTCCTGATTAAAGAGGTGGAGGTCATATGGATGGAGAAACGATTGAGGGATAGGGGGATGACAGAAAGGGTTTCGGAAGAGAAGGGGGGGGGGGGTAAGTCCTCAGGGGCCTGTTTGGTGGTTAGGGGCCCTCGGAGGCCCCAGTGGAGACCTCCATTAGTGGAACGATCCGAGCCTGGGGGAGCCAGCGCAGTGGCGGGCCTTCCAGGCAGGGGCCGGTCTGTTTAGCAGCAGTTTGTCTGCATTGCTCATAACATTGATCGGGTGTTGAGCCGCAGCCGTAGGAAGCTCTTTGCTGCTGAATAGGCCGACCGGCAGCGTGTCGATAAGGCAGAGTGGACCAGCGGCGAGCCCTGCACCCTGTTGGTCATTTGGTTGAGACAGATAGATCTTGTTCAATAGGCGGACCCCACGGCTGCCTTATGGCATGTTAAATCTGTCCCTGCATGCGCTTGTGTGCGTGTGTGTATGCGTGTAACGATTTGTGTCTTACAGAATCTAATCCTCTTTGCTCCTCTCGTCCTTCTCAGATGAACAGATCTGCCGTGACTGGCTGGGAAAAAAAATGAAAGGGGGGGAAAAAGAAAGGGAAAAAAAAGCGAGAAAACAAACATGTTTCCCAGGCCCCAATTAGCCCTCTTGTGTTGCCCCTACTGTAGATATGCTCTCCCACCCTCTTCACCCCCTGCCCAAGCCCCCCACATTCACTCTCTGAAGTCTGCTTACACAGAATGCTTCACATCATTGAGAGTACTTAAAACATCAGCAACAAAAAAGGCGGCCTGGGGACGCGGCGGCAGGAGAGGGAGGCAGGGATGAGGAGGGAGAAGTACCACTTTCACCCATCAATGTATTTTCTTAAATCAGACATTCGGTTAAAGAAGTGTTACGTGCGTGTGCATCTGTGTGGGTGAGAGCGTGCTGAAGCGACGACAGTTTGGCTACCATCTCCCTGTGCCTGCGTGTGTGTGTCATCCGCACTGTAGGGTATGTGTATGTTCTGTGGTCGTCGTGTTTGTACAACATCAGTCGTCGAAACGCTCACAAACAAAACAGTTTGAACCCTCTGTGCAGAAGCCATCAATTCTTAATGAGATAATGACACGCTAACGTACTTGCAGCAGCAGCTATGTTTACAGACGCGGCACAAACCACAAACAAGGCACAGGCTTTTTTTTTTGGAGCGCTTCGGCTTTCCCCGTCCTATACGCTAGTTTTTTCCCCTGGCTATTTATGTATGGCGCGGCCTACCGGCGGGTCGTCCACAGAGGCGGCGAGCTCTCCTCGGTTTAATCTCCGCGTGCTTACCGGAGAGTAAAAAGGAGCGGAGAAGATCGTCTCCAACACATGACGTCCTGCTCATCCTCTCTGCTCCAACTCCTTCCCTCAGAACGGTGCCGCAGGTCACCGTCCACCACCAATAAGCTCTCTGCGAATCGCTTGTTCCTTCCACTATCGGGGCTCTGATCCCACCCTTGAGTATTGTTAGGTTTGCCATGTTTCAGTGCTGATACATTCTGTTGTGATATAGCACGGATTGCTTGCTGTTGTCCATTTATGTGCTGCTGAGCATAACATACTGTACTAGAAACAAATTCCACAGGCCTTGGTCATGAGGCTAATAAACAATCTATCTATCAATCTATCTATTTTTCCCCTCCTCTTGCTATGACTTTGTGCGTTTGCCAACATTTTGGGAGAATAACAGGTGGGGAACATCTTGACGGTGTGTGTGTGTGTGTCTGTCTGATAGACGCACACACACGCAGTAATGAGTCAGGCACTAAAATGTGGCTGCAGACCAGATTTCCTAATAAGAGAAGAATGTTGTCCGTGGCATCCAGAGTTTTCCACTGGAAGCACACATTCATCCAGTCTGTTTCCTGCCCCGGGGTCTTCCTCTCGGCGTGAACAGACGAGGAGAGGGAACCCTCTGTCTCCCGATGCCTCTCCATTGTCCCCATCCCCCCTCCTCCCTCCCTCCACCACATCCTTTTTCTCATCCTTTTCATCACTTTTCCTCACTTTTCCTTTCCCGTCTATCAGTGAGGGTCAGTTAATGCGGCCGGGCCGGAGCTCTGTCTTCTCCTCCTCCTCCGTCGGATCGGGCCGGAGTGACACAAGCACATGACTCACAAAGTGAGTCGGACCGATTCAGGCATATAGCTGAGGAAATGGTGGTGGATTAGGAGGAGAGGTGTCGCTCTCGGACTGGTACAGGAAAACACACATGCACATTTTACATTTTATAGCTGAGTAAGAGAAAAAAAAACATCTGCGGTTCACCGAATCTCCAAATTAACGGAACTTTTAGTCTAGCTGCGGAGCAACTTTAAACAAACCAAGACAGAAGTTAAAAAATTCACATTCAAATACTTTAACCTTGAAATCTCCCCTTGCCAAGGCACCGGCTCCCTCTTTTTTCATCTGTTAAATGTTTGAGTGTTTGATAGTTTGAGGTCTATAGCAGAACCCGCCCGGGAATTAATGTCATTCATATGCCCTGCGGAAATTACTTTTGAAATGCATATAATCTAAAACATGCAAATGAGGCTGACTTTGTGCACCCTGTTTAATATGAATTATCATTTTCTGAATACCTATTATTACTGCGTACATTTCTCCAATTATATTGTTCTTTTTTTGTCACTTTTGCATACGGACACACGTGCACCTCAGGAACACGAGAAACGTGCACATGCTCATGCATGGTCATATACATGCGCACGCACGCACACACACACACACACACAGCAGAATGTCTTTGTGATGGGTGTATTTTAATGAGGAGTAATAAGGATGGTAATGACCCAGTCCACTTCTCTTTCTCTCTCACTCTCGTCTTTGTTACTCTTTCCCTCTCTCCATCTATTTCTCTGCCTCTCTCGCCCACTGGCTGGCACACAGCTGTTAGTTTACACGAAGCCGACGAGAAGAGTAAGAGGCATCTCATTTTAAAAATAAATAAATAAATAAATAAAAAATTAAACGGAGCTGCCTTTCGCAGATTCTGCACAAATTTACGAGTCAAAAGTCCTTAAACAGCGAATGAAAATAACAAGGCAGGAAATACAAGTGTTACTCATCCAAGTTTCATTAGCAAACTGAAATATTGATGCGTTTTAAAAGTGAACAGTGCATGTTTAGTTTGTCTCTTCCTTTTCTGTTCTGCTCTTCTGGTGATAGAGCACTGTTATTAATGTCCTTGTCCAAGAGGCAGACTTTTTTTTCCTTCTTTTTTCCTAAATTGAATTGAAGGCATCCCTTTTTCAAACGAATTACTCTATTAATTTATTTATACTGCGCCATAAATTATTCTATTAATATTAGCATGTTCCAAATTAGTATGACTTCTCTCAATGTTCCTTCTACTTCTATTAATTAGCATGCTTGTCACTATAACAAAGATTTTTCTTTCTCTGATAAATTATAAAGTAGACATTTTTTAATACAATGAGAACCGCCTGAGAAATTATTAATATTTTAGTTGTGGCCTGTAAGACAAAAGTAAGGAGAAAAGAGCAAGAAGAACAGAAAACTAACAATTACATGGAATACATTATAGACTGTCACTGGTGTGCAACAGTGTTGATTTTTATTTTTGCTTCTGAACGAAAAAAAAAAAAGTGTGTGTTTGAGTGTGTGTGCGTGATATGTATGCACACCCGTATTGAATGCTCAGGGATATCATCTTGTTTTAGCACTTTTGGATAGGATGTGAATTAATTACCTCTGTAACAGCTTGGACCAAGTTCAAAAGTACTAAAATTCAATTAATTTGAAAAGTGGACATGCTATCATTTTCTCCGCATGTCTCCTTTAAAGTCTGGCCTGTTTTTACTGTGGACTTATTCAATTATATTTGATTAAACTCGCTCTGATCCAATCTATTAATTAACTAGGAAATGCAAAGTGCCCGACTTGAAAGCCGATGTATAAAATTATATCATGTCCACTTTGATATTTATTTATTTATATTTTTAAACCTCTATTTTTTTAATTCATTGTAACCCTTTATTATTTTAGGTCACTGTTGCCCATTCTCAGGTAATATTCAATCTATTCACTTCATCTTCCCTGTAATGCAAATTCCGATCCTAAATTTTCCCCTTACCTAAAGGCAACAAATTTACATCTTTGGGGAATATACTTCCTCATTCTATTTCTTCCACAATTTAGTCTTTTCACGCAATAGCATATAAATTGTCCTGTGTAATTGAAGTTAAGAAGTTAGTCATTTATTTGGTTATAGGTGGAACATACCAGTGTCAGGAAGGGAACAAGTTCTTGTTGATATGACAAGTTTCTCCAAATATGAATTAAAGGTGAATCCACACTTTAGAATAGTTATTATAGGACTGAACATTTGTGGATTCTTGACAACTTACATGCACATACATGGGCACACACATCTATTAGATTGAAAAAAATGTGTTTATTAATTCTAGTCAACCTGGCAGACCAAGGCTCAAACAAAACAGAGTCAGTATGTCACATCTGTAGCACAAATACGAAAATAACTTGAGTCTCAGTTTGCTCATCTTTTTCACCTTCATGTCATTTGACCATTTCCCCACTGACACCTTTTTATCTCTCTCTCTCGCTCTCTTAAAATCTCCCTTCGCCTCCCTCCCGCTCGGCCGCCCCCATCCCCCCTCGCAGTGAAGGTCATTCTAATAAAGAGCTCTCGCAGGACAGAGCTGCTAATTGCTCCGCGGCGCTCTAGCTGCTTTCAGATCCAAATAAAGGCACGTTGCCTTTTTCCGAGCTCCTCTCCCTCTCGCCCTCCGTTCCTGCGCCTCCCCTCCTCACCTCTGTTCCACCATGTTAAATACAATCTGAGTATTAGCCGCGCCGACTGTCATAGCCTGACCTCGGCCTCCATTACCTCTCAGGACAGAGGGGAGAAGATGAAGGGGAAAGCGGGGATTTTTCATCCCCATGATCACAGGATGATTTCCAACTGGCACACGTGAACACGCACACGCGCGAGCTTTACCTCTTTAGGAATGTACAACCCGTGATTTTAGGCTCAGATAAATGAGGTGTGCATGAAGTCCGCTCCTTTTACAAATATTTGTGTGTGCGGTGCATGTGTGTATGTGTGTGTGTGTGTGCGTGTCTTTGTGTCTGACTCCAGCATTTCGAACAGACAGCAGTCTGCAGGCTGGTAAATCACTTACTGCACTCTAAAGTAAGGGTCGAGGTGAAGGCAGGAGTGTATGTTTGCCCCGGTCATACACACATACGGAGCGATCTCATCGGTGCGGAATGCACTGTGTGTTTACCTATGGCTCCAGAACCCACCTGACCGAGGGAGGCTAATCTTTATGGGCTCTGTAAACAGGGACTTTGTCTTCAGAGAACTGCAGGCGGGCAAAAAAAAAAAAAAAAGACACACAATTCACACATGCACATGCGTGCACACAAAAGCAGCAGGAGAGAGGGGGAGGGGGGGTTCATATACGTCAGGTTACATACTGTACGACCAATACCATACACATGGAGAAGCTCCATGAACACACGAACATACGCTTAAATGCTCACACAGACGGAACGCCATATGGTAGACAGTCCCGCAGTATGTAAGTATAGAAGAACTCCCCAAGTATCTATAGTGGGGGATTCTCTTATCATCCGCTCCCTGGGCCCCCGCTCTCCATCTCTCCCCGCTCTGACAGCAGCGCCTTCTTCATTAGTGGGCTGCATTGCACGCCGGAAGGTCAGGACAACAGGCCGCGCGCCGCCGGCTTCTCCCTTCAGGGCTGACGCCGTTCTCTTTGAAGCCGAGCAGCGAGGCGGCCGGGCCTTTAGCACACACTGGCCCACATCTGACTGACTATCTGTCTGCGGGATAATGGAGTTCACCTGTTAGCACTGGAGCGGGGCCAGGGCAGCCGCAGACATCTAGCATTAGCCCCTTTTCGCCGTTTAGCCAACCTGTTAGCGCTGGCGGGCGGCCAGAGCGGTGCCTGCAGCGGCGCCGCCAGCCGGCAGCTTCAGGAGTACCTGGCCGCCCCGGTTCTGGTCTCTTGTTGCAGATCTGGCAGTAGCGAGTAGCCGCGGCCAGCTGCTGAGGAAACAACCAAACTTGGACAGGGAAGTGATGGAAAAAGAATTTGCGCAGTATGTTTGTGTGTGCGCGTGTGTGAGAATGTGTGTGTGTGTGTATTATTGCTTTCCTCTGACCTCATTCTCTTTTATTGAAGCTAATACACGTCAGCTCAGAAATGCCACGCAGATATCCCTCCTATCCCTCTTCCTCGCCTTCCCCCCTGTGTCATTCTGTTAGAGGCAGGAAAAGCAGAGTCGATTGGCAGCTTGTAAAAAAGCTAATTCATGGACATTTCTTTTCATCTTTATGTTTAACAAGACCCAAAAAGATACTAAATGCAGTTACTGATTGTAGCTTCCATGACACTGATTCACTAAAAATATGTTGATTTCCTTCAGTCCTCAAAGGAAACAAGTCACAATTTTGTATCATATATAATGAGCTTGATAGGAGGAAAAAACTTGACTTGACATCCACATTTTAGCCCTATTAGTTGAATAGTTAAATGTCTAAAGAAGGGAGAGGTTGACGTACCAGAGAATGGCTTGTTTTGTCTCATAGTTTCTGGTTGCGTCTTTTATACGCAAACCCAACAAGTGATTAATGGAGACATAAGAGCCCAGGCTTAATTGTTGACTTTTTTTTTCTGGGGTTTGGGGTTAAAGCAGATTCCCTCGGGGCCAGTGTCACGGTTTATTTAGTTGAGGAGTCTTGGCCAGCAACGCCGGGTGAGAGTGTGAGAATATGGGCGTGTAAGTGTTTACTAAATTACGATGCGTCTGTGTAAGTCAGTGCGGACACAATGACAGTAAAACTGTGATTTATGTCGTGTGTTCTTTAGTATGTGGCTGTCAATTATAATGAAATAAAGCTCCTCTGGGTGTAACAGCTAAACCAACTATTTCATGAATCCACACAGCCACTCATTGTCAACAAAAAGGCTCCTTCAAATTCGGCTTCCTGATTACAAAACAGGCCAGGGCTCTGACTCCGATTGCCGTCTCCGTAAGAGTGTCTCTTTTGCTCACAAATATTGATTGAACTATCAAAGATTATAGGAATAACCTATGTGGATTCTATTTCCGGGTGAGAACTTTAATGTTTTCCAGGGTTGAACCTGCTACTAGTTACCAGGCGTAACCAGAGGGAGGAAGACAGCGTGCCGAGAGTAGCAGAAAGACAGATAATTCAAGAGTCAGATGAAAGCAGATAGATGATGGAGTGTAGATACTGGTACAGACACCCCCCCCCCCCCCCCCACCTCCTTACCTCCTTACCTCCTCCCCCTACTTTCCCTTCGCCCCTATTCCCTCAGTTCTTTGCCTAATAAGCAGCGTTCCTGCGAGCTGATGCAAGGCGGAGGAAACAGAACAGGCGTTCTGGGACTGCTGGAAATATTCCCACATGAGGCATAACATGATAAAGACTTATTATCTCACTAAGCTGCTGTAAACACAGATGCACACATAAATACACACTGTACACAACTCTCTATACCCCCCCTCTCTCTATCTCTATCTCTCTCTCTCTCTCTCTCACAAACACACACACACGCTCACAAAAAGTGAACCTGGTCCGTCGTTACAGTTGTGATGAGCAGTGACCAGGAGGAATCTGACAGAGGCAATCCCTCCAACAAAGCCCGAGAGTCAGCCGTGGTGAGCCAGCTCACTGGGCATTTAGCTCGGCCCGTTTGAACTCCGCACACCCGGCAGTGGGAAGGAAAAGACGGAGAGCCGATTATTATTAGTGCAATATTTTCGGGAACATCTGAACGGCCTGCGTGTCGAAACAAGACTCATCCCAGCTCTTCTCCACACATCAATCACACACAGACACACACATAAACACATGCACCTAGCGTTGGCTGTGAGCTAATCCATTACAGTACAAAGGTAGGTGTCAGTCTCTTAGACAAACACACACAGTCACAGGTATACACACATACACTGGAGTCATCAGAAACATGTTGAGTCCCATTTTTTCCTTCTTCTCTCCTCCATCCCAATTAAAAGGCAAAGGAGGCCTTTTATTTCCTTCTCCGAACACATTCTTTATCTCTCTGATCTGTGCTCCTCCCTCCCGAGCTCGGTCCCCTCGGGGTAGTGGGAATGTCTCTCCCCACACACTCTCAGGTCAGGGGTTCAGCTGGAGGGGGTCTGAGCATGTAGAGGGATCGCGAGAGAGGGAGAAAAAGGAGACACAGAAGAGCGCGAGCAGCGGGTTGAGGCAGGCCTTTTCACGGGCAGCTCCTCTTCACTGCCAGAAACACTTAAACTTAAAGCAGTGTGTGTGTGTGTGTGTCTATCGCAGTGTGTGTATCATAGCCCTAATCAGAGACTTCAGGGTAGATTTATGCCCCTGCCTTTTTCCCGACCTCCATTACACCAGCTTATATACACCCATTACAGGATATGACAGAGTACACACCCTTTAGACGAGCATACCACATCGCCTGTGTGTGCGAAAGAGAGGGCACACGCTCACGTCTGTACACATTCTCCACTTTCCCATTAGGTCCCTGTCCACCTGCGAGCTCTATCTCCGTCTGTCTATATCTCCCTTCTCCTCATTGCTAATAAGGTCAATGAGGAAGAGTAAGAAGCAGATGGGTGTACAGTACATTACAGCACCGCGCAGGAGAGTGCGGGCTAGATAGCAGGCCGGTGATTCATGCTTAGTGAGACGTGTGATGATGTGAGGAGTTTCTACCGCAGCGCAAAGTCAGTGGACTGTGCGGTGGGATCTGTTGATCACTCAGCACTATGCCTTGCTTCATAATATTACCTCAGGGAGCAGTTTGACCTAGCAGGGGTCTGGATGAAGGCAGGAGAAGAGAGGAAGAGCGGAGGGAGAGACTGTCGGGAAGAGGAGCAGGGCTGGAGATTAAGTGTTTAGCTTTAAATGTCACAATAACGGTCTACTTCTCCGTCTTAACTTCGCCTGCGGATGGGTGCCAGGAGGGTGACAGGGGAGAGTCAATGGGGAGGAAAAACACTGCAGTGTGATTTGTGGTTTTCAAATGGCGGCGCTTGTTAAGAAGAAGTGTTGAAATCTGTCCGTGAGCATACCGGAACTTTAAGTTTCGGCTCATCCAAAATAAAAAAAAATGAAAACAATATACGCTGTTCTGGCTTCAGATCACAGCACGAGATCTTCCTCTGCAGAAAGAGTTGTAGATGTTCAAATCTCTGTGTTTTGGCAGCAATTTAAGGACCAAACGGTAGCACATTTTTAGTCAACTGCCATATGCAAGGTCAGAAAAAGATCTAAAAAACGAAGTTTTCACATTTACCTTTAGTGGAACAGGCCTCATGGAAATGGAATATAATCTCCATAAAAATCTTATTGTTAGTTTATAATTTAATCAAATAAGAATTGTTGTTGTCTTTGTTGGTAGCTGCCTTTTGCAGAGCCATTATCTCTAGGCTGCCATGGTGTTTCTAACCCATTTTTTCCCTTTTTCCCGGCCACTGGCAGGTTCTCCTGCATGCTTGGGTTAGTCAGACGGCAGACTCAATATTAGCTGCCACCCGAAACCACACACTGTTCCTTCCATTTCTAGGAAAACATGCCTTTTTTCTGGGGGGGTCGCTGTAAAATGTTTTAAATGTTTTAATTTCAGTGCAGTGAATGTCTCAAACTACATTCAGTTATTCTTCAGTGCAGCAAAAGGCAAAAAGCAGACACCTCAAAAGCTCACATATATTACTGCAGGGCGTCTGGTTAGAGACAACTGCTTTTTTTTTTTCTCTTGTGATTTGTGTGGACTGACCGCTTAACGGGCGTACTCATTAACCGATCCAACCTGCACACACTTGTATCCCACCCGTACACAAACATGCTCAGGTCTCTGTCCCCCAGCAAGCATCTGGCAACATTCCATTAACAGAGCCAACAGCGCTCTTTCACACCCTCACCTGCTGTCAGAGTTTCAGTAAAAATCACACACACACAAACACAAACACACACGCAGGTTCACCTGCTCTTGCCTCAGAGGAAAAAGAAAAAGTTAGATTCTCTCATGAAATGCCTTTTATTGTTTCCCCAGAAAGCACGGGTTGTGCACCTCTGAAAAAATGTATGCATTCACACACACACACACACAATCCCACACAGAAGGTGGGTAGAATGCCTCGATGGCGTTTTGTGTGTACACTCTGGGTTACTGAAATAAAAGCAATAGAAGTTTCCTTCTAAAGCTACGCGTGTTTTGTGTGTGTGTGTGTGTGTGTGTGTGTGTGTGTTAATTTCTAAAACTGGATGAGGCAGAAAGACGAGATTGAGCTTATCATTAGGAGTTCACAGCCTGCGTGCTTGTATGAAGGTTTGTTTTGTTTTGTACTAGCTGCCTTGTGGTGTGTGTCTCTGTGTCTCCTCTCTCCCACGCTCCGGCTCCTAACGATGGAAAATGTGCCCTGTGTGTTTGCAAGGCGTTGTTTCTCAAAAAAAAAAAAAAAAAAACAACAACACATCCAGGAACGGCGCATTTTGTCTGGTTTTGTGGAAGGAACACGCTCTAATTAGAGAAGCCCTATGAAGGTGCATCAAACAGATCTCTCTCAAAGACCGACCTGCTCACGGCGCTCACACAGTGCATACATGCCACCTCTGATTATTGGGGAAATGTGTGTGTTATTTAACTATATAGCCGAGTATTAACAGACATGTCAGTTTAGATTTGCTGCACGTCTGATCCTAATCCACGCGTACGCTCCTCGACACACATTTACATGGAGACAAAACGTGTCTGCTTCAGGTGTTGCTTTGTGGCCAATTGGGCATGTCTGTGTGTGTGGGTGGTTCACAACCAAAATCCCTTTTCAGAAAGTACACGTGCACGTGCACAGACACACGCGTAAACACACACAATTCACTGCTCTATCTCTGCGTGTGTTTGCTTTAGTTTTCTGCCTTGTTTGTTCACTCAGATGGGAGCAGGCTTTCTGCTCAAACTGGCCAGGTCACTTTTGTTCAATCTGTGTGTTTTCTTGCCCCCCCTCCTCCCCTCATCTCCCTGCTCAGGTGCCAGTGATGATGGTGGAATCAGCCTCTGAGACCATTCGAACGACGCCGTCCAGCCAGAACGGAGTCAGCAGCCTCAGCAGCCAATCAGATGGAGGGGGAGGTAGAGAGGGCGGGTCTAACGGAGACACGAATGGAGAGATCAGCGCAGTGGACTTGCTGCACCTGCAACAGCAACAGGTGTGTGTTTGAGTGTGTGTGTGTGTGTATTTTGTATATGTGCATGCCTTTGAGCGTTTCTGTGTGCATGTTATGCATGCACTTGTCATTATATTTACATGCGCTCGTGAAACTAGTTTTGCAGCACCTTGCAATCATCCAAGTCCTGAGCGTGTGTACAGTACATTGTCAAGAACAGCATGTACACACCGGGCCATTACATAATGTACAGATGTGACAACACGGAGTCGGCCAGAATCTGGTAATTGTCAGCCTTGCATGTGTGAAAGGTGGAAAAGCTCTGACAGGTTGGCTCGTCGTTGCTTTAATTACCCACCCTTGATAATGTGCCAACTAATGCCATTGGGACAAAGTTCACCCGAATTATTCATACACATGAGGTTCCCACCGATATATTATTACAAGTTTACTGAAAAATTAGACATTACCTGATTTTTTAAAACTCTTCCTAGGCAAGAGAAAGCCATTCTCACAATGACGTGCAGGACTCAGCTGTACAAGGAGGGGGTGTGTGGGTGTGTGGCCGTGCGGCTGTGTGTGCGTTGTGTGTGCTGTGTGTCACCGCTCCGTCTTTCTGTTTTATTTTATAACTGATCCATGAAGCAGTGTTTGTATGTGTATGACACGGCAGCATGTAGTGTCTCCAGTTCTATTTATCTTGCCTCCTGTGCGTCAGTCCCATCCCTCCATAAACACACAGACACACACACACACTCGCACACACACACACACACACGCACACACACACACACACACACACACACACACACTGCGTCAAATGGAATTTCCAAACTTCCCGGAACTTCTTGGATGAAACTCTACATTTTATTTCTCATTCCCCCCCAAAATCCACATAGTTCTTATTTGATTGCTCTCTGAAGGACCTCAGCCTTCACACATAATACACACACACACACACACACACACACACACACACACACACACACGCACACACATTCATACAGTGCAGAGCATTTTAAAACGTGTTTCTATCCAGAGGTCTCTACATTAGTCATTTGCCCATAACCACAGAAGAATGTCCACTGAGTGTTGTCATCTAATGATGGAAAGTCACTAATTCCTATTTTTCAGTCACTGGTGCGGCATTCGCTGCAGTTGATGAAGTGATTAAGAGGGAAGAAACACTTGTACTCTTCTTTTTATGATGTACTGGCTGTTAAAGCATGTAGGTAATTTTTACCACTCGTCTTTCTCATTTTATGTGTCTGTGTGTGTGTGTGCGCGCGCACACACGTGCGTCCGCTCATCACAGAGGGTCAGTGTGAGTTCTGGGCTTTCCGACACCAGCTGAGTTTCTAGTTGAGGAAACCCAGGGGGGAAAAAAAAAATCAGGGTTTCCTCCCTGCTGCTAAAATTATTCCCCCTAATTATAATGATGGAGCCTTAGGTGAATGAAGAACACTCAAGGCCCTTTACTCCTGTCCTGCTCGCCCTCCCTCCTTCCCCTGACTGCATCCTCACCCTGCTTCCTCAGCAACCTTCAGCCGAGGACACACACAGCTATGCACAAATGCACACACATAAACACCAAACCTGTAGCTCACACAAAGCAAGTCTTTATTCTCTCGGACGGGTCTCTGCTCTCTATGTTTTTGCACCTGTGTGTGTGTATATGTGTGTGTGTGCGTGTACGCACGCTGGTATTTCCTCTCTTGAGCGGGTTACCAACCACAAACATACCTCCCTCTCTCTTTCCATCTTTTTCTCTTCCTCTCTCTCACTGTACTTCTTTTTCCTTCTATCCGCTATGGACCATGAAAGACAAGCACAACCTTTCCTCCAGATCCCAACCCCACCTCGCAGAGAGCGTTACATCCACATATGTACTGTGGCAGTAAATACACAGTAATTTATTGTAGCAATTCCCTATAGAGAATTATGTTAAACTTGGTTTATTCAGATTGAAAATATCTAAATCGCAATGAGGCAGAGGTGTGTCTTTCCTGTTTTATGGATTTTTTTTCATATCACATTGACTCTATATAACGTATAAGAATTCTCAAAATCATGATCTAATCTTGTTTCCACTACTAACACACACAAAGAATGATACAAAAGTGTAATCTTCAGAAGCCTGAAATGTATCAAGCTTACTTTCTTTACACACATGTTGCAGGGAGGGTAGTAACTTATGTTTGTGTGTGTGTGTGTGTGTGTGTGTGTGTCCATGTCAGCTCTCTTCTCTCTTCTCCCTCTCCGCTTGCTCACCCCCTGGATAAGATGGGAGTTCTGTGCCAGTGAGCACTGTTGAGTGGCTGCTCTGATTTTTTTTTTTTTTATCTCACTCTTGCTCATTTTTTTTTATTTTTTTTTTATTATTCTAAATCCAGGACCTTGAAAATATGTCACATTTGTAGTTATTTTCGTCTTCATTTTTTTGTCGCATATCAGCTATTTAATTAACACAGAATATGTTCTGTAGTAGAATGCAAACCATATTATTGAGCTATATTTGTTTTTTGTTTTAAATTAGTCTTGGCATTTGTAAAATGCTTTGAACATCCTAGATCTCTGTCTGTAAGTCTGCACTTTTTTGTCCCTTGTTCCACCGTACGTCTGAAGTTTTGCTGTGGTAATGCTGTGTGGCCACAAAGTCATATACTCATAAAATCAATATCATCTGGTACAGACAGCCCCTATATTGACACTGGTTACCTGACAACATTGTAAAAGCACCTGCACCCATGCTTCAACCTGAAAGTCCTGGATATGCCTCTTCCTCCTCCTCCTCCTCCTCCTCCTCTCTTTTCCTACACGCTTGAGTCAGTCTCTCACCTGAAGGTGTAGTGCAGACTAGTGTTGGTGCTTAAACACCATGCCAGTGGGCACTGGAGCAGAAACGACACA
The DNA here is from genome assembly GCA_036785175.1 of Eupleurogrammus muticus. Classification (NCBI taxonomy): domain Eukaryota; kingdom Metazoa; phylum Chordata; class Actinopteri; order Scombriformes; family Trichiuridae; genus Eupleurogrammus; species Eupleurogrammus muticus. The sequence goes on from JAYKQN010000023.1 coordinate 144,548, forward strand.
CAGACAAACTCTCTCTCGCACACAGGCATGCACCCACACCCCCACACACACACACAGAACTTCTGACAGCACGGTGTTGTCAGAACACAAAGCCATCTTTTCCTTAGGCCCCTTGGGAACCTGAGAGAAATCACAGCCGTCTCCAGCCGTCAAACCCCTCCTCTGTCTCCTCTCTCAGTGTCTCCATCTTTCTCTGCGGCTTTTCCTTTTTCCTTTTTCAGCGTCTGTCCTTTTTTTGATCACCTGCCCTGATAGGTAGGTGGGTAGGTCACAGGTACATTAATTCAGCTGGTGTAGCTGCAATGGTCAGCTGCCAAATGGGGAAGTGGGTGAGATAAGAATAGGGATTGAGGAGATGGGACATACAGCCAGAGGGAATGAAGGTAAAAGGAGGGGCACACTGGGGGTGGGGGGTTGGCGGGGCATTTTGAGGTGGGGGTAGGGGGGGACATTGGTGGGCCAGAGAGCAGGAATAGAGGGATGAGGGAGGGGTGTAACGCTGAGACGTGTCAGAAAAGGGCGCCTGGGCCTCCCTGTGGAATGTGGCCTGTCTGCCTCCCCAGAAAGAACAGAGCAGGAGAGAGGGAAGAGAGAGGGAAGAAAGGGAAGAGGGGGCGAAGACCAGCTCTGCCCCATCGTTGAGGGGAGAATGGGAGGGAGGGAGGGAGGGAAAACAAAGAATGGAGTTATAGGGCGAGAGGAGGGAGAGGTGGAAAAGTGAGAGTGCAGCGTAGAGTGTAGGGCACTTTGCTGAGGTGCCGGGCACGGGTGTAGACATGAAATGATGCATAACAGAGGAGAAATGTAAGCAGGATAAATCCTAACAAACCTCAAAGTGCCGTGAGTGTGTGTGTGTGTGTGTGTCTGGGTGGAGGGTGCTCTGACGAGAACCAGGTGTCTTCAATTCTTTCCTTTTCTTTACGTCCTCTCAGCCCCCCCCCCTTTTCTTTTTTTTTTATTTGCAGATGTGAATCCACACTTTAAACGCCGTGACTCCCCCTCTCCGCTATTCTCACCCTTTTCTGTCTCCTCCTTTCCCCTCGACATCAATTAATAGCTCCCCGCGTTCCAGCAGCTACAGTAGTACGCGGGCCGGCGATGACGGGAAGACAGAGGGGGGAAATAGGTGGGAGAGGAAAGAGAGAAGGATGGTGACAAAAAGGTGCTGTTTCCTTTTAGGAGCGCCACTCATCGGTCTACTAAATGAGCTACGGAGGTTTTTATCCTCTTATGTCTCTTTTTTACTGTCCTTTTCCTCTCTCTCTCTCTCTCTCTCTCTCTCTTTCCGTCAAAGTTGCTCATTCGCGCAAATAAAAAGTGAGCGGCAGATTGTAGTGGTGGTCTCCCTTCCCCACGGCTTTGAAGGAACATTGGTTGAGAGAACGGCAGCTTTAGAAATTGGCTTGGAGCTACGATCCCGACTCCCATTTGTCACGTTCTATTTTTTCCTTGAGCATTTCCCTTTTTTTTTTTGCTCTCTCTCTTGCTTGCACATGCACACACACGCACACACACACACGCACACACACACACACACACAGATGCTTACACACATGCACGGGGCTGATGTGAGTTAATGAAGGGTGTAATTAAGGAGCCACAGTGATGACTGGAGATCAGGGGGAACTGATACAGATCTCAGATATACACAAACACTGATGAAAGATAGCTATGTGGTGTGTACGGCGAGAGTGTTCATTTGGGTTGGATGCCAGGAGTGCGTTTGTGGACAGATGTATGAGACCGGTGTGTGTGCGTGTGTGTGTGTGTGTGTGTGCTAAGAGACGATGAGGGATGCGGGAGGATTCAGATAATGTATGGCTTCCTGTTAGATTGGCGAGACTCGGTAATTGTGGCCTGCATGGATGGAAGTGGGGGAAGCTTTGAGACGTATGAGATTCTATGGCTTCGGCTGCTTGGCCTTGTTAAATTATGGGAGGTGAATGCTGGTCACTGGGACAGTTATGTCCCGTTTGACCTCCAGCTCTCCGCTGGAGTTCACTTTCAGGTCAGGAGTGCAGAGGAGACCGAGGTGAAGAGGTGGCTAGTGAAGAGGAGGAGGAGGAGACGAAAAAAAGACATTTTCAGACACATTTCCTTTAATTACATTATGTGCATCTGCATGACAGGTTGTACCCCTGTGTGTGTCTGTGTGTGCATGCTGTCTGTCTGCATGTATAACCTGTGTGCATGTGTGTGTCCGTCTGTCGTGTGTGGGGGCCAGTAAATCAGTCCTAGGCCTCTCTCTGAGTGCTGTCACCTCCTAAAAGCTTTCCCTTGGTCTGGGCCAGACCTTCCTCTTTATGTTTGAGGTCAGTGTAGTTCACAGGTCACCAGAGGTCATGCTGAGACAGAGGAGGGGCCAGTCGGGTTGCCTAGCATCACAGAACACCCACCACTGTTACCACGGCAATACAAAGAGACCTATAGAACACCAACTTCCTGTAGGAGTCTTAAAAGCACCAGCAGCTCTCTTTTTCTGTGTCCTGACTTTTACTTCCCTTTTTTTTGTCACGTCAGTATCTCTGTGCATGGATCTTCTTGTGCTGATTCATAAATACTAGTACATGCTGAATATTCACACTTTCCCAAAATTACTTTTACAGCTATGGGTTGTGGAGGATGTGAGACATGTACACACTTTATCACACACACTTTTCCAGTTGCCTGCTCCAGCCATGTAAACACACGCACACGTGCGCACGCACACACACACACACACACACACACAATGCCACAAACACACCTGCACATAGATACAAATCTCTTCAGTCAGTAATGTGTTTCACATGACTCCTTTCCTCATTACTTTCACACATTGAGACCTAATTCTGAGATGCTGAGATGCTGTATTTATGAGCGTCAATAAATTTAGTTTTACTGCTTTTTCCAGCCAGGCCATTGAGTGTTGGAGAATCCACTGAGTGAGAGTTGGAGAGCAGAATTTAGTTCTCACTATTGATGTCTTTTCAAGTCCTCTCCTTTTGTGTTTCTCTGCACTTTGACCTTCATATACTGTATGCTTTCATTCTCTAATTACAGCGCAATGTTCTAGAGGCTCACAAAGTTTCTGAACCGAATATGTCAGAGTTTGCACATTGACTTGACAAAACTGTTGAATATCCTTAAATATCTGATTTTCTGTCAGTGGCAATTCAGGGAATCATGATACAAGCCTACAAGTCTCGGGGATAAATATTAGAAGGATGGTAGACATGGTCCACCAGGCCAGATCAGCCAGCATGGACACAGTCACGGTTGGTCGACCAAACCAGCCAAGAGGCTCAGAGACAAGAAGAGACAGATACCGACAGTAGAAGGAGAGTGTGTGTGTGTGTGTGTGTGTGTGGCTGTACATTTGTCCTGACTTGCGAAGACTGAGTTATACACACATCCCCAGGCACCTGGAGGGTTAAGGTTGGGCTTGGTTGCCATGGGAGTGTTTGGAAGCACTTACACCCTGTAGGCCTGGCTGCACTGTCAGGTAAATAACACACACGTACAAACACACACACACACACACACACACGCACACAAACACACACACATGCAGAGATGGACACGGGAGAAGTTTCTGTTCACTGAGGGTGAAAAAGTCGATTGTTGACTCACTCTTTAGAGGGTATTGCCATGGTGACTGAGGCCTTTTTAAGAGGTCATAGGTCAGCGGGCAAAGCTGCATGACCTCATTACTAGTACTGGTTAGTGACACTGTGTCTGTATGAGTTGTGTGTGTGTGTGCGTGTGTGTGTGTGTGTGTGTGTGTGTGTGTGTGTAGGACGCTTGTTCCCATTGGTCACCGTCCGTTGCTTTCTATACCAAACAGCCAAAATCATAATTGGTTTTAATTAATGTGTGCACTCATTAGAGAGCAGGGCAACTCCCCCCCTCACAAACACACACACACACACACATACGTCACACACATACACACACACAAAGTCCTGAATTCTTCCTTATTTCTTCATTCCCTCACTCTGGACCCACAGAAAGAGATGGACACCAAGAGGGGAGCGAGAGAAAGTGAAGGATAAAGACAAAATGTGCTACGCTTACAAGGCTGCTAGGCAAGTAGTTACCCTGGAAACAGTCTAGAGCCTGGGACGCACACAATGAACACACGCATATACACACCACACACACAATAGCTGCGGAGGCCTAAAGTGTTGCTAATTAGCTAGTCCGTGCTGGTTCTTTGTGTGAGCAATTTTAAAGGAGAGATTAGAGTCAACAGGGAGGACAAGAGGAATGTAGCTCTTCTCTTTCTCTCTCTCTCTCTTGCTTTTTTCTTGAGGTCTGGGACAGTGCATGATTATGACGGCCATTTTTATTCTGACAGACAGAATGCATAAGTTTGCCATAACTTATTAGAACATACTGAAAACAATATTTGAGTAAATCTTAATTTGAGATAAAAGGGGGAAGCAATTTTAATTAGTGGATCAATATTTTTATAATTGCAAATAATCTGACTGATATGCGAGGCATTGCTCATAGTGATTAACCTCCAGAAAATTCTGTATACTTTTGTTTTGTGCTTAAAGAAAAAATGGAACAAATGCTTTTTAGCATGAAAATAAAACCTGATTGCTCTAGTTTCACATAACAAACAAAAACAAGAAGCACAAATAGAGAATTTTAAAGGTCTGTTATAATTTGTAAAATGTGCCCGTTCACATGTGGTTGGATTGACCCTCGTAATAAATCACATAGTCCAACACACACACACACAGTACATATGCAAGCACACACTTCTCCATTTCCCCTTTTTTGGAACACACCCCAACCCTGCTTCTCATTTGGGGAAGTTAAAGATTTTGTGCTTGTTTAGAAGTTTAACTTGTACAGCAGCCAGCCTGGTTTAAGTCTGCCCACTTCCGGTGTTTGTGTGCGCCTGGTTCATGTGTGTGTGTGTGTGTGCGGTATGGGTGGGTGTGAGGGTGTGTCCATCACCATCTCCACAGCCACAACCAGGTGTAAAAACCCTCTGAACCAAAAACATGAAAGCCTTTTTTTCCATCGAAGCAGGCAGGCTTATACTTTTACAGGCCACTGACTAGGAACGTGTTTTTTTCTGTTTAACCAATAGGCGTCTGTGTGTGTATGTTTCTCTTCATATGTGTATGTGTCTGTGTATGCATTCGCACATGGCAGACAGTCTCTGTTTGTGTATGTATGTTTTTTCCTTCTGTCTCCTGAGCTAAGTCTTGGCAGTGTCTTGCATGTGTTATTAGTTTGATTTTTTTTCTTTTTTTGGTTATTAATAATAACAGTTAAACAGTTTCCATATGTGAGGCCTGGTTGCCAGGCTAGTGCTATATCCTCAACACGGGCCTGGCCTCGCACAGAATCCCCTTTTAGGAGTTGCTCTTGTTGGGCAGCAGAAGCAGCTTAAACTCTGGAGGTCACCCAACTGACACCTAACACCTAAGTGGCGTTGTCTTTCCAGGAGCAGGACCCAACTACTTAACTGTCCTGCCTTATACAAGTCGAGGGCTAAATATTGCAAGGTACACTCTCTCTCTCTCCGTGTGTGTGTGTGTGTGTGTTTTCCTGTGGGCTGGGTCTGTCTGGAGTGAGACCTTCCTCTCTTGCCAAACGAGCTGTGTTGAAAACCGCAGGGAAACTGCATATGTGTATATAATGTATGACGTGTATTTGTGTGTGTGTGTGTGTGTGTGTAAGGAAACTGCTGTAGAGCTATTTGCCATCAATTAGCCGCTTGGACTGAGATGAGGCCTAACAGTACAGAGGGAGCTGCTTTTATATTTTGAAGGAGGGAGTTCCTCTCCTGTTCTGTCCCTGCTCACCTCATCATTATCTTTAATTGTCTATCTCTCATTGCCCTTTTCCCTTCACTCAACAGAGAATAGCTGACAACATCTCCTTAGAAAGGCTTTTTTTCTGTACGACCAAGATGTGTGTCTATGATGATGAATTGTGTCATGATATAAAGCAGTCCTGGGTATTCAGTCAGCTCCTTTTTATGACCATACGTACACCCCTGTGAATCAATAGAAACATTAGATGAGTGTAGGGACGTAGTTGAAGGGGAGAGGTTTTCTCGTTCCACAAAACAGTTTTGAACTGAAGAGAACCATCTGGAAAACGGCGGGGTCCCCAGAGTTTAGAACAGGTCCCTTTTGTGAAAAATGGGATGTGAAGAAAAAAATATATAAAATCGGCCAGGGTTTTCAAACATTACGGCATATTTTGAAGTTCTTTTGGAGTTTGTGAGTTTTTATTGCATTGGCTCTTGAACGCGGTCTTTCCTCTCTTTAATGGTCAGTCTGGGCCCAGAGAAGCTTGCTTCAGCCGTTTTTAAAACCTCAGCTCTCGAACAGTGCCTTTATATTGCGGAAACATTACATTAAATAGCTGAACGGGATTGCTGCTGGCTGGTGTTTCTGAAGGTGTCCCAGATAGCTCCAGTTTTGGCGGCGGGAGGCCTAAACACATTGAGGTACTCAGTTCCGTTTATATGGATGGACAACTGGTTGGAAGTCAACGTTGCTATGAGGCAAAACAAATGGCAGGAAAGTTAGTGAGGGAGGCCGGAAAGACCAATTAATACCAGGAAAGAAGGAGTAGGGCAAACATGGGAAAGGTTAAAAGGAAAAAAAAGGATTGTGAATCTTCAAGAATCTCACAATTCAGTCCCAATCCTTGGGCAGGTGGGTCCAACTCAATCTTTTTTTTTCCAGTATACGGTGTGCCAACTGCACATTATTCACTGGGGTGCTTAGCCCACTGGAAAACAATATGAAACGTAACCGGCAGATAGGATAAATGGTCTGCAGCCTTTCTTATTTTAAAAAGTTAACTGCATTAATGCCTGCCTGTCTGTGAAAAATAAAAAGAGGGGGAGTCGGAGTGGTCCTATGTGTTGGTATTAACGTCATCTCTCTAGCAGCGGAGAGCAGCCTCTCTGCTGCTGGGGAAAGCCATGCTGTCCAAGACGCTGAGGCCGGTTTAAATTGTTTCATACTGCAGTGTGTGTGTTAGTCAGCCGCTCTTGTTTCTCCCGGCACATTCATTTGCAATGGATCTTAAAATTGAGAAATTTCCACACCTGTAGAGGAAAGGGTCTTGGCAGAGCATAGTTTATTTGTAACCCACCATGAAATTGAGCAGCTTTAGCAGGTTTAGGTTTAGGCTGCCCCTTACCCCCTATTGTATATCCATATATAATTCACTGGAAACCCCTGATCCACCCTCAATGTGAAATATATATATATATATATACACACACACACACACATTTTTATATTCACATTTATTCCTAACTAGGGTCACAGGGATCTGCTGGAGCCAATCCCAGCACATTACAGGCGAGAGGCAGGGATACACCCAGACAGGTCGCCAGGCTATCATGGGGCACACACACCATTCACACATACACACAGACATATGCCCACTCCACACAGAAAGGTCTTGTCCTGAGGACTTGAACCTGTGACCTTTTTCCTGTGAGGCAACAGCACTATACTACCCACTGCACCACCGTGTCGCTCGTTTCTTCCTGCAACAAAGAAGATGCTACCTGCTTAGTAGAACTCCTTGTTTTCCCTGCCGTACTTACTTTTTTTGTTTTTTTTTGACAAACTCCAGCAAATTTTCCTATTAAATTTAATGTCTGGTGGAAAATATGAGCATCGGTGAAATCAGCTGCTGTAATGTTTGGTTGGAATAAAAACTTCCAGAATCGGGCCACGTTTAATAGGTACAATGAGCTACGAGACTGCCAATTCTCCCAGGAATTTACAGTAACTAAATAACTATATAACACAGTCACGGGTCAGCATCTTCACTGCTAAAATGATCCTTTTCACCAGATCTATCCTGAGCATCCCTTACATATTTTTGTGCTAATCCTATATTCAGCGTTTTCTTAAGCTACCTATCTCAGTCACACAGCTGCCATGACGGTAGTGGCCCTCTTGTCTGACAGTTCCAGGAAGGCGAGGGTCCCTACATAAGGCCAACAGCTGCATTTACAAAGGTTGGTTTCCATTTGTAGGCCTGGACACTCTATTTTAGGCCTCCCTCTAACCCATATCAAAATTTACTGTGGCGAATAAGGGTATGGGTAACAGATTTCTGGAGAAGAAAGGGGAGGACAGCAGGGCAAAAGAAAGACCGAATCCTTGAAGAAATGCCAGGCAAACTTTTGCGAGCTATACATTATATGAGAGAGGCGGAGTGAGAGCGAGAGACGGATCGGGTGATATAGACGGAGAGAAAGAAAGTCGGAGTGATCTGGGAAAGCAATCTGTTTTCTGTGGTGAGTGACAGTGATGCATTTGATATGTGAGATTCCACCACGGCAGTAACCAAGCCTTCACTCACATAATGCCCCGGAGTCCCACAGCAATCCCGCTAACTGTCACCTCTTCAGTGATACGACTTTGTGTGCAGTGTGTGGGTGTAAATACTGTACCAGCCTGTGAAAGCAGGTGAACCAGTATCGTCGCGTCATCATCCTTTTTTTTTTTTTTAAACAAATTTACATGCTTTGTAGCTCGTGTTACATCTGCAACGTTTTGTGTCACCGCCGCTCTGATCACTCGGAGTCCCTCTGAGCATCCAGAGGAGGCTGCGGAATCAGAGGCAGGAGCGATTCAGAGCGAGAGAAACAGGTAGCAGGTAGACCGAGCTAGAGTAAATTAAAGTCGGAAGAGGGTTTATTGGAGTTTTCGGTGCCAAAGTGAGGAGGCACAGTGCACGCGGATACATAGGATCACCGGGGTGACCCGGGAGGACGGCGGCATCAGTGCAGCTTTAGCTTGGCTTTCAGCTTCAATGACAGCGCTCCGGATAGGAGATAGGGAGGAATAAGCGTGGAAAAGAAAAAAAAAATCCACTACTCCTATCTGAAGCCAGTCTCTCCCACTGATCCAAAAATCAGAGAGCGTGGAGGCCTGTAGAGAAGCAGCTGGGTGTGACAAGCTCTTTGCTACGTCTTCACCCAGTATCTATCCTCCAGGGATCGGGGAATGGAGGAGAGGTGCATATCAAGCGTCTCCTCTCAGGGTGCTGAACTAGTAAAGCAGACAGTTGATACTTGTTTGGCGTTGGAGGGACGTGTTGCGTCCAACGACGCAGTCTAGCTCGGCTCTGTAGTGGATGGACTCACCCTCACTTTGCTCCTTCCTTTCTTTTTTTTTGTACTCTCTTCTTCTTGGTTTAAGAGCTAAGAAATCCGATACCACCTGCCTCCCTCCTCCCCCTAAGGACAGCCCACTGTCTGCCCCGGGGGCTGTTTATCTAGAGGGGGGGTGAGGAGGAGCGGGTAGAAGGGGGACGGGTTTGTTTCGTTTCGGCCGTCAACAATGGACCTCAGTCAGTGCTGACGGATTACTCCAACATATGGTACCCACCTGTCTCTCTCTCTCTGTCTCTCCCTCTCTCCCCTCTCTCTCTCTCTCTTCCCCCTTCACGTCCTCCTCCCTACGTCTCTCTGTTTAGATTACTTTGCTTATTCCTGCGTTCTCTCTCCCTGTCTCACCCAAACACACTGGGTGGATTAGAGGCCAGATTCATCACACACACAGACCTGTTTGCTTTAGCAACCTGAGCCAGGCACACACACACATGCACGCACAAACACACTCACACACACACATACACACACACACACTATCTAAGGAGACCTGGCCTTGCTTCAAGTTGGTTGCTACGTTCTTTGTTCTTATCTGAGATTTAGCTTGACATCCAAGCCATGATAGGTGGAGTAGCACACACTCACACACAGAAAATGACATTGAATTTCCATATTTCAAGATTATCATACACACACGGCTAAATTAAATTTTCCTCCTTTCCTCTTAATGGATCCTTGAATTGCCACTCCCACCCTCCCCCTTTTTAAAAGAAACATAGTTGTCAGAGATTTTTCGGAATCCTGTTAAGGAGCGAGAGACTCGCCTTTACAGTATGTGTGTGTCTATGTGAGTGTGTGACCTTGCTGAATTAAAAAATGCACTGTTATTAAAGGCTGTGTCAGAGGCGATGATTTACAGAGGGGAGCGATGACAAGTCAGAAGAACTCACACACTGAACTGACACACACACACAAACACACACACACACACACACACACACACACACTGTTCTCTCAGGCCTCCAAGCTGAGCGGTGACCTCCTCACCCCTCCTTCCCCTTCCTCCTCCTCCCTCCCTCTCTCACTCTAATAAAACCTGTCTGACACCACTGATGTGTGTGTGTGTGTGTATGAGTGTGCACGCTTGCTCCGCGGCAGCACAAAGACTCTGTTGTTAGGCCTCCCTCTTAGGCCTCTCTCATATTTTCTTTAAAGGTGCAGTGCGCCCCCAAGAATGCCACAGGGGGAGCAGGGAGTTGGGGTTGGGGGAGTCTTGGAGGAGCTGATGTGATGTGTGTGTGTGTGTGTGTGTGTGTGTGTGTGTGTGTGTATGTGTGTGTGTGTGTGTGTGTGTGTGTGTGTGAAGGCGGGAGCGTGCTTTACAATGCTACAGCTCACCCAGGTCACAGACAGAAAAAGGCAAGGAGTGAGTGTGAAGAAGAGAAAATGAGAGAGAAGGGTCACAGACAAAGAGTGCTTCTTGATAAAGTAGATATAACTGTATGGCTTGTGATATTTTAATCTGTGTGCACATGTGTGTGGAACCAACTTATGGCAACATGAATTTTTGCAATGAGATGACACTACTCTCAATAACCTGTGTACAATGTATAATAATAATAATAATATATCCTGATAGAAATGAATGGAGAAGATGTTGAAAATGAGGCATTTGCCCAGTCTTTTATTTTCTGTAGCGGAGTGTATTTCGCTTTCATACAATTTGTGTTTTTTTTACAAGAAATCTGTGTTCAAATAGTCATCCACTTTTTAAGGTTTGTTTGTAGTCACTTTACCTGAACATACAATATGGTTAATTTTACTACTGGGTAATAAACTGTGAAATAGCCTTTTTTTATGCAGTGTTACTCTAAATTCCAAAAATGGAATTGTAGAAAGTTGCTTCAATGGCACAAATTTGAGTTATAACTGCAAAAGTTATAGTGAACCTGTGAACTAGGTGATTCTGTATTGGTTACTTTGGTTTTAGCCATGCAACCAGTCAGTAATGCTAAGTAAAATATATAGTGTCTATTAAATAGTAATGAATCAGTAAAAGAGGGAATATTTGGGATTTAGCCACTGGCACTGATTTAGGTGAGAACCATATTGGGGTGCTGAGCAATAATAAGATAATATCACATACTGACTTGCAACATAATCATATCACGAGTACATGACTATATTATATTATAGTTTTACGAATTTCTGTGGTTAAAACTGATTCCAAAAAAATAAGTAAAGACTAACAACAAAATATGTTTTTTTGTATGCATTTGTGAACAGCATATTATATGCATAAGTTTGCATATTTGACTTATCCTGATATATATCAACACAGAAAATAACTTCTGAGAACTATAACAGCCAAATAGAAATAATATTAAAACATAGCAATTAATTTCAGCAGACAAAATACTAACCTATAAATAAGCAGAGAATCATGCTTTGAAATTGGTCTTGTCATCCCCCACCCCAACCACACACACACACACACACACACACACACACACACGTATCTATGAATATAAGCATAGGAGAGGAGACAGGCATCACCTCTGCTTGGTTGTAGCGTTTATGAAAGCCATAAATGGCTCTTTAATATAGTGGTAATCAGGGTGGTAATTTGGGTGGAATTGTCCCTTATTGTTGCCAGACATGCCTCCCTTACCCCTGCCAACACACACACACACACACACACACACACACACACACACACACACACACACAGACAAACACACACTCTCACTCTTGGGCAGACAGGGTGTTCAAGGAGTAATTCACACCACATGCCAACAAACTGGGCGGTTGTGTTTTTTTTTGGTGGTGTTTCTATGTGTGTGTGTGTGTGTGCATGTGTGTGGGTGGGTGTGTGTATGTGTGTGCCTGCTTTAATGCTGAGGTCAAACCAGTAAATGGGAGGGGGCTCCCAAGATTTTTGTTTAAAGTGTTAAAATTCATGTGTGTGTGTGTGTGTGTGCGTGTATAGGCACATCCACAGCCATGTCCGTGTGTGTGTGTGCGTGTGTGTGTGTGTGTGTTTTAATTGCGGTCTCAGCAAAAGTAGCAAGTGTGCTCAATACAGATGGTTTTCATCACCCTGACTGCACAGAGAACCTCTCTGGTTCTGTCTCCCTCTAATCCCCCTCTCTGTTTTTGCATTTAAACTTGACTTAATATACCCAAGCTTCTAATTTGACAATTCATTAAATATGTGACAATAAGCAGCAACTGTGTCCAGTGTTTCGCAGCATTTCAGTTTAGTTGTGAAATGGTGCAGATATCTCGTGCTGCATGGTTGAGTAAGAGCTTCCATGGTAAAGAACATCCCTCATTCTGTCCGTTAATTTGCGGTGTCCTCATAAACGTGCATGCACACACACACACACACACACACACACACACACACACACACACACACACACACACAGACTTTCATAAATCAATATTTACTAAGGAACCTTTCCCCTTTGAGTCAGAGGAAGCAAATGTGCATCCTGCTGTCTCCCCTCTCTCGCCCTCTGTCATGAGGTTGTGCCTGTGTGTGAGCATGAGTGTGCGCTTACAGTAAGTGCACAGCGGCGCTCGTGTTTTCAGATGGGTGTTTTCTTGTTTTGTTTTCACCGCAGTTCAGACATTCCAACAAAACGGCCCATGCCTCCGGGACTGATTTGTCTTGATGATAGCAACAAACAGCGCCGCATGGAAAGCAGAGAGAGGAAAAAAAAACTAACTTTATTTATAATTTAATAACGAGGAGTACTTGATCAGTTACCAACTATTTTGATAATTGCATTGATAATAGTTGGCAACTGATTTTGACGTGTGATTAACTTTTAAACTGAATCTTTTTTTTTGTCCAAATTCTTGGATTTCACCTCCTTCAATGTGAATATTTTATTGTTTCTTTAGTCCACTATGCCAGTAATTGCCACATATTTGGTGTTTGACTTAAGTCTGTCACATTGGGCATTCAGGAAACATAAATTAACATTTTCCATTCTTTCCAGACACTTTAAAACCAAACACGACCAACATGATTAAACGGAGAAAATAAACAACAGATTAATTGATAATGAAAATAGTTGCAGCCGTATAATTATGGCAGAAGTGGAAGGTGGCAGAGGAGAGAGGAGGAGAGATGGGGGGATGGATGGCTCCGGATATTTGGATAGATAGCCGGAAGGATGAATCTGACTCAAGGAGACTTAATGAAGAGATGGAGACGGTGTTACTGGTTTGAATGGACAGCACTGGAGGGCAGAAAGAGGAGAAATGGGAAGGAGGCGGAGGAATGGAGAGGTGGGTGGTGGTTAGTCACAGCTCACCAGGGCACATCAGGGCAAATGGTTTACATCACCCTGACACATATAAACACAGTGCAACCGACACACATGAAGATATGCTGACACACTTCTGCCTCAGAGGATGTGGAAAACCCACTTTGCACCTTCCTCAAAAAGAGCCGGAGCAAAGGAGGATGGTGGTGGAGGAGGAGGAGGAGGAGGAGGAGGAGGAACGGGGTGTGTAAGAGAGAGTGAAGCAGCGGGCAGAGACAAAGAATGGAAAGAGGAGATGGTCAGGAGTTTTTGGAGTTAAGAACTGATTTGAATGAGTCGGGACAATTTCAGTCACGTAGGCACGCACACACACACACACACACACATAAAAGACGCACACACTCAAACACGCTGTACATGTGCCAGGTGGACGTCTCAGGTTGAGGAAATCAGACCTGACAGCTTGGCAGAAGGAGCGGGCTCTGAAAGTGGCAAACACGAGAGAGCGGTTTGGTGTTTGTTGTCGTGAAATTGAAAATTCACACATACGCACTTTGTAAAATTTGAAAGCGAGGTGTTACCTAGGTGGTTACGTGATTACCCATATGACCCTGGTTTGAGTGTCTGCATGTGTGCGCCATGAACATGTGATCATCTCTTTTTCTTTCTCGTAGGCGCTCCAGGCAGCCAGACAGTTCCTCCTACAGCAGGCCTCTGGACTCAACTCCCCTGGCAGCAACGAGGTCAAACAGAGCCCTGTGCAGGTCAGAGCTTGCGCGCACACACACACACACACACACACACACATACATACACACAGATGTATAACCCAAGAGTTGCTTTGTCAGAATCTGTATTTTATTAAGCTCATGGCTGCTGCAGCTTTGCCTTCACCAACCTGCCACGTCAACTACACAGTGTCATATAGGCACATACTTTTCTCTCCCTTTCTCTGTTTCTGCTTGTGTGTGTGTGTGTGTGTGTGTTTCTCTTTCTCTCTGCAAAAGCATGTGTGTGATTGTTAGTGGTGTATGTGAATGAAGTCTTTGTAATGATTGGGTAGCAAGCTGCTTTCAGAGTTGAATTCCACAGTAAGCAGAGAGAGTGGGGTTAGCTGGAGTGCAGGATCCCCAGTGAAAGACACTTGAGGAAGACACACACACACACGCGCGCGCGTGCATGCACGCACACATACCGACAGCACACATACGTTATTACTATTAGCGTGTGATAAATGTCACATATAGCATCACATTTGGCAGTTTGTTACTGTAATGTGAAGTGTTGAAGTGTTGATTTGTAGTTGGGTCTCATATCAATAAAGTGGGGCCATGGGTCCACTAGAGCAGCAAGCGGTCTGGCTGTTGCTCGTCTCATTAACATACCACATGATAAACTGACAGCTGGCCTATCACAGTGTGGAAAACACACAGATAAGTTCATGTATATTTAAAGCAGGATACATTTTTTAAAAGGATTTTTTTTTTAAAATAAAAAAACATATTTATGGTTGAAAAACACCCGTTTTGATATATAGATAAATGGCATTTGTTGCTGCAGTATTTAACTTGCAAATTGAAACTGAAAACAATAAAACATAAAATTCAAAAATGTGAGCATGAACATTTGTTTTCATAAATAGTGGTGGTGTGTGTGTGTTTCTCCAGGAAACCCCCCTCGGTGCACCAGAAACTGCCTTTTATGTTTTCCGACAACAGCAAGAGGGGTTTGTTTGCAAATAAACAAAGGGATAACTGGGTACTTAGCATAAACAGCAGTGACAAGACAGAGCAGAGTAAGGGAAAATAAATCATATTAAAGTCCAAAGATAAAGATTTTGCAGTGTCGGCCATACAGTTTAATTGCCAAGTGACCTCTGGGAAGTGCAAAAATGACACAGTATTAATGACTGCTTATTACAGAAGATGTCAAAAATGAAATAAGATATAAAAAATGTGGATCATGAGGATTACACTTTAATCAAAACCTGAATTGGAATCAGGATCACTTTATTTACTTTGGATTGAAGCTGGCAGTTGCAGAAATTATATGGTGACTTTTAAGGGTAGAAGAATAAAACAAATACTGATATACTTTTAATATGTGATGCATGTGTATTTTAAAATAATGTAAAGATTAAAATTGCCTTTAAGCTGTAAATCACCACAAAATGGTGGATTGAGATTCATACCCGTGCTGCAGCCGTTTACTCAAACCTGAGGAAGAGTCTTTTCTGTCTCTGGCTGCCCCTCATAGACCCTTTCAAACCGATCTCTACTGGTGGTCAATTTTAAATACTTCACCTCGAAATTCGCTACTTTGGTGAGCAGGTGTTTCTATTAGGTAATGCAAATAAAATAAAATGCTGCTGGTTCTCAAACAGCTTTTCACTTCCTTACTCATCATAAAAAGAACTGAAGAGACAAAGTGTTGAGGGAGGAAGGAGCGAGCGTGAAGAGGGAAGTGAAATTAAAAGATGTAATGTAATGCAAATCTTTTGTTTAGCAGCGAAGTGTACGGAATGACGGTTGAGTCCCTATGAATGTTTGCGAGAGATCAACCTGTGACAACAGTCTCGCATGAACAGGGTCCAATGCATGTTCGGCTGACCTGCCTTCTCTCTTGAACACACACACACACACACACACACACACACACACACACACACACACACCGCTACCCCTCCTCTACTCTCTCCATCTCTGTCTTGTTTGTCTTGTTTGTTGGTGCCTGGCCTGGCTAGCCTTTCAGTCCTCTCCAGGGCACCCACGCTACATCCCTGTTGTCTGAGCTGTCAGTTCACATGGCCCCACACACCCTTCCAACACACACACATACTTAGATTTACGTGTGTGTGTGTTGGTGTGTCTGCCTGCTTTAGTGATTCTGCAGGCACAAACAGCAAAGCGTAGGTCAACTGTTTGCATGCCTGTTTACAAAAGCAGGAGTGAAGTTGCTTACTAGACCTCACAGCATTATTGGCAACTCAGAGAAAGATATTTCCTCATTATGTGCTTTATATCCATTATGAAACAGAAGGAGTAAAACCAGACAATTCAGCTGGTCATTTCTTAAGGTAGCAGTGCGGGGCTGTGCAGTGACACGGTGGCTCACATCACGCACAAAATGGCCGTCCTCAGGTTGATTTCTGCTGGGCTGCTCTCACACATGCAAATGAGCCGCAGCCAATAATGAGATCTTTAGGAGCTCGATAATTAGATTTTTCCCTTCTCTCTGAGGGAGAACGACAGAGGCAGACAGGGAAAGCGGGAAGACTTCTTTTCGTGTCTCGACTTCTCTGGAGAAGCCTTGGTCTGTGCTGACAAGCTCCCCTCATGCACCCCCCACCCCAGCCCCCACCATCATATTTCTCTTCTTTTCTTTCTTTATAATAGAGGGGAGGATCTGAGCTGAGAGCAAAAGAAACTCAGAGATTATATCTGCTTTTTGATTGGTTCCTCAAAGATGGTCTCTGTGTTTGGCTGGCTGTGTGAGATGGTATCAATCCACTCTGTGTGTGCACATGTGTGTGTGTGTGTGTCACGCTGTCATATGTCACATTCACGAGACCTGACAATAGCTCAAGTCTCTAGACAGACAATTGCAGTGAAAAAAATATTGATTGTGTGCAACAAAATTGCTCCAGTTACATTTGCTGAAAAACACAAGAATTTGAGTAAATTCAAGTCATTATTGATGAGTTTGATTATTCAAGCTCATGGAGCCATTCCAATTTGACATTAGAAACACATGTATTATTTTACAGTGACATCGATGATAGGAGTAATAATAGTTAATACGCAGATACACTTCAAATGTCAGAAAACTGGGGGAAAGTTTCTTACATAAAATGTAAGAAACCGATTTGACATGATGATCTTGTTCCATCACAACCTATAGTAATGAATCTAATGCATGAACAAGATCTTTATGATATTGGTCAAACATATTTAGCATTTTGCACGTTGTCATCCAAACTTCTGATTGACTTGGTTGACACAAGACGTGGAATATTACAAAATGTGTGTAATTAGGCATTGGTAGTAAAAAGGTTAGAAATTGCATAATCTTGCACATTTTATTATTAATAAGGTTATGGTGCTCTTAATCAGGGCAAATCTGTGACAAAAGTAAGCAGCTCTTTGGTGTAAATTTACTGGATTCAGTATGGCATTGTGTGAAAAGAGCAACCTCGCTCATTTTTTTCCCCATAAGAAATTACACTTTGATGATATCCTCTGAATAATCTCACTGTGTAGGTGTGTGTTTGTGTTAGCCATTGGACATAAGTGCCATAGTTACCTTAATTGGTGGTGGCACGAGAGCAGCCGTGTGAATGGGTGGGCACACAATTGGCAGACGGAGTGGCAATTGGCGGATTACCCAGCATGATACGTAACATGCCTCCATGACCCGCCGCAACTCCTCTACAATGGACACACTTGGCACGCGCTCATACACTGGGTGGGCACGAGCAGACACATATACAGCCACTTGGCAGACGCACGCCTGGCACACTTAACACACTGCCACTTGGCATGCACACATACAGATTAACGCACGTGCTTGGCTGTGGCCCATACGTATGTAATTGAATAGCGCGGTGTCCTGTTTTCATGTATTATTGAGGAGCTTGTTTAATTAGGAAAAAAATGAAAAGACTCATTAGCGATATGTTAATTAGCCTGGCTCCCAGCTCTCTGGAGAGGGCTGGCACCAGCACAGTGGGATGGAGGCTGGAGAGGGAGTGACGCAGGAAAGACAGTAGGGGGAAACTGAGTCAGTCTTTCGGCACAGATTTCATTTCAATGTGACCACTTTTAATCAATATTGCAATCCTATTTCACCAGTTTGCTATATGTTGCGAAATTGTTTTCTGCCTTTCCCAGCTACCTCATTTGAACCACTATAGGTTTGTGGAAAAACTACCAAACACAGAGATTCCGAGGCAGGGTTCAAAGTCTTTTAACTAATCAACAAAAGTATGTGGAAAGATGAGTGTTTAGCCCCCCAGAGTCTGCGGTAGTGAAGCGGTTCCTTCTCCCGTTCTCTTTTATTTCCTTTCAAAGTGTTTTTCCCAAAGCACTCCTTTTGTCCACTCAATGAAAGTGCTTAGTTGGCAGTTTCTCTTATTTGATGTGGAGGGAATTGGGGCTGTGTGTGTAGGTTAGTGTGTATGTGTGTGTTTGGTGAGGGGTGCATGGGGTCCTGACAGTTTGTGAAGGGTGTGGGAAGAGGTTGAGCAGCCAGTGGAATGGGTTTGGCTCTGGGCAGAGGGGTGGACAAACGGAGGGAAGGATGGAGAGGAGGGTTTGGGTCTGGCCAGCCAAGTGTGAAACTCTTATTTTGTGATTTGAAACATGAGTGAAATCAGTAATGAAATATGGTCGATAAGAGCCTCTCACACTTCCCAATGAAGGGCCCTGAGCGCGCGTGTGTGTGTCTGCGCGTGTGTTTCTGGAAATGTGTTGTCATTTTTATTCTGAGGCACTGGGGCGTTAGATAGAAGGAGGCAGGGAGCGGGGGGAGGGGACAGGACAGGGGTGGGGTGGGGGGATTTTCCACTTGAACTTGCTGGTCTTTCACTGTCCTCTCTGAAGTTTCTTTTTTTCTTTCCTCAGTCAGAGGTGTGTGTCCACATGCATTTTGTATGAGTTTGTGTTAACGTGTGCGTGGTCAGTAGAGACCCGACTGTTTTGAGCCACCTGTGGGCTCCACTTTCCTCACACCTTAATCATTTCATCTATTTAGCCATTCTTGCATGCATGCTTCTACTCAACCATTAAACCGTCCCCCAACCTTCATCTCAGCCCCTTTTGTGCTCAGCTTGGCCTTATCTCCAATTCAGTTTTAGCTCATGGAAAGCTGCCAGAAGACAAACTTTTACACCTGAGTGTGTCAAATAAAGCCATATGGGTCATATTTCATGTGAATATGTGAAAACTACCTCATCACTTACATTAGTGTATATGCATGCCAGCTTTGAGCACCTTGGTAAACAATGTAATAGAGTCAATGGAAGTAATTATCTAGATGAATAAATACATGGAAACGTAATGCTATTAAAAAAACAACAACAACAATGTATTCATTATTTTATCATTATATTTTATGCAAATGACATTGAAGAAAGGTAAAAAAATAAATAAATAAATCCAACTTTATCTCTAAGATGTAACAACAAATCAACAGCTTTGCATTCTTTAGATAATCCAATCGGTGATCCAATCAGTTTTAGAATGGTTTATTTTGCCTACCAAGGAAGACAACACATAAAGAAATGTTTAAACCTTCATCAGAAAAAATCATCATCACAGAGTTTGGCGATAGAGGATTATTGTCAGTATTGGCAGGCAACACATAGCACAAATTAATGGCTGCCACAGAATTAGTTGATGTGAAGGCCATTAGTAATAAACAGAGACATACACACAAAGTTTCAATATCCTTCATCTTGCACATCAAAACATTTCACATATAAATAATTTATTTCTGCATTTTTGAACAAATGTATCTAGTTGTGGAGGTAGACAGAAATGTTACTCATCAAAAAGTGAATAAAACTTGAGATGCTCAGAATATCCCCAACTCCACCTGGCTTCGGTCATCAGTTCCCCCCCCAGGCAGATTAGCTGGAGGAGGGGTACTCACCACACACAATGGAGCCCTTTTACCTCCAGTGGAGGCCTGGCCCTGAGCTCCAAACAACGCTCTCAGCACAGTAGGCACTCCTTCCATTTCTCTTTTTCACTCAAATGCTTTTCTCCTTCATTCCTCTGTCTCTCATTGTGGCCCTCTTGCTCCCTCCCCACCGCAACCACCACCACCACTCCACGCACGGCGCTCATTTCTTGGCATGATGAGCGCCGACAGGCTGTTTACCTGCAGAGACGGAAAGAGG
Source organism: Eupleurogrammus muticus (assembly GCA_036785175.1). NCBI lineage: Eukaryota > Metazoa > Chordata > Actinopteri > Scombriformes > Trichiuridae > Eupleurogrammus > Eupleurogrammus muticus. The sequence continues at coordinate 164,832 of JAYKQN010000023.1, forward strand.
GAAGGAGCAATAGCGATGATAGCTGGTGAATAAACAAATCCAGAAACCAGCAAGAAGCATGAGAATTCACCACACACCAAAAAAAAGCCTTTACACACTAAGAAGCAGCACATGGTGGATTGTATTTCAATGGGAAGCTCTCAGTTACCCCCCTGCCTGCTGGTAGCTACAGCTGCAAAGGAGGACCATGCAGTTTCCATGTTTTAATCATGCCAAACTTATGCCACTGTCCAATCAGGAGCGAGATCAGTGGGCTGTTGCAATAGTGACACTCTTGAAGGATCTACGTCTCTGCAATAAGCCGCAATGTTTTTCATACTTTCTAAAAACACAAAATTATTATGGCAGGATGTTATGGAATAAACAAAAGATTCAAAGGTTTTCATGCACATCTAAGTGTGTGTGCATGCATATTTGTGTGTGTATGTGTGTGTGTGGGTGTGTGTGTGTGTGGGTGTGTGTGTGTGCGTGTGTGCAACAAGGAAGGAAACAGAGAGGCAGGCGTCCCGTCCAGAGTGAGGTGGTAATGCTCAGTGACAAGGATAAACAGCGCTGGGGTTTGCTCCTACCAGGAGAGGGGGGGTGGGGAGGGGAGGAGGTCTGTGTCAGCCTCTCTCTCTCTCTCTCTTCCTCCTGCTTTCTCCTTGTCATTTTTTCAATTATCCCTCTCTCCTGTGTGTCCCCATAGACCCAGTGGCAGGGCCTGCATCATTTAGACTGAGAGCCTGTTTAGATTCTGATTATAGCCTCCTTTCTTCTCACCACTCACTGCCATCACACACACACATATATACACTCAGATACATGTACTGGTCACACATTTTGGAGCCAGCATGGGGTGAATAGTTAAGTAGCAGTACATTTATCAGCTTGTAAAGCTCAAGGGAGTGTTGAAATGTGTGTGTTTCCTAGATCTTTTAAAAATTTGTATTCAAACTTATACCACCAAACAGGACTTGACAAAACATTCATTAGAGCATCTTTATTTATTTTAAATGTGTCAAAAACAGATCTGTGATGATGGAAGGCAGAGTATTTTTATAAAGAGAGAAGTCAATTACCAGAAAGGTGAAGGTGTGAAATCCAGTAGTTCATCCCTAAATCAGAGATGATGCAGTCATTTAACCAGCCTGTCTATATAAACACACTGCTGAGCTGCACTGTGCTTATTCCCTCAGCTGCACGCCGGTTTAATATCAGATAGCCCTTCTCTCTCACTTCCCGAGGTTTCATCTGAAATGGAAAGTGGGGCTTTCCTCCTCGTTAGAATGAAAAGTCATCAAGGGAGGAGAGGAGCGAGGGATGCAGCCTCATTGAGATGCAAGTTACATCCCCCCTCTTTCCCTCTCTTCACTCCTCTGGGACGCCATGCCTTTCTCCTCCTTCTCCTTCCCATCTTTCTGGCGTTCCCTCTCTTCCTTTGTTAATCAGTTAAACTCCCTCTTCAAACAACCCCTCTAATTACTCCTCCACTCTCTGTAAACGACAGGGCTGTCTCTCGCTTCTCCTCTCCTCCCTCCCCAGCTCCCTCACTCCATGGCAGGGGTTGACCTCTGTCAGCCGCCGGCCCCACAGCCATGTGTCTGTGTGTGTGTGTGTGTGTATATGGCTGATTCTTGCATGTTAATGATTGGTGCAACATCTTAGGATATGAAATGTTAATATTATTAGTTGTTAAACTTTCACATATTACTACCTACTGTAAAGCACTGTGTGATTATTCATCCAAATTAAAGTGTACGTGCATGTATGTGCGCGTGTGTTTCCTTATGCTCAAGGCTGCACTTCTCCATCCTAAAAACCAGCCATGTAGGGTTCTTTTCTCTCTCTGTAAGACTCTTAACACATTTCTGTCTTTCAGCCATGATTTCCTTCCTTCTTTCCTTTCTTCCACTGTGTGGATTGTATCCTTCCTTCTCCCCTCTCTCTCTATTCACCCCTCCACCACCCCCTGCTTCACCTCTCTCACACTAATCTACCACGCATCTCTCTCTTTTAAATTAACATGCAACATGAAAAAAAGGGACGACAGCGGAAAAAATTAAATGCATTTAATAAATGGCTGACTTCAAATCGCCCGGCTTTTCAGACTCTCCCTATTCACAGTCCAATGAAAGGGGAGAAATCATTCACCGGGAGAGACAAAGCCGAATGAAAATATAATTCCGCATTGTAAGGCCCTTTTGTCCTGGCCCGTCAAATCGCTAATGGCAAGGCTTTTGTTTTGTGGCGGCGCTCTCAGGCTGGCGGTGTCGTATGGCGGTGGCAACGCATGCCCCATAATCACCACGCTTTGTGATATTAGATTATAGGGGCAATTAATGGCGTCAAACCTTAACTACTCAGCATTCAGGCTGCCACACACACACACACGCACACATTCAGCCTTAAACACATGCATACAGATATGTTCATGCATACACACTCCCATGCATATTCACAGGCAAACACACACATACAGTATATCAGCACTTACACACATGCATTCGGCCCTGGCGTCAGCCAACACACAAAAAGGTGCTATAACTCCAATAATTATTATGACTTGAAAATGTCAGTGGCGGTGTGTATAAAATAGAATGTATGAGTTGTCAGAGAGGAAGAATGGGATGCACAAGAGCAATTAATTACAGCTTTTCATTTGGCAGCTTAGACTGACAAGGCCCAGCGGCGGGGGCAAGCTGGCATGACGCCAAGCGGCACCCATCACCACCCCCACCTCGCTCGCCGCCCCCCCGCCTCCCTCCCATCCACTCTGCCTGTTCCTTTACCAACTGCCACATCGCCCTTCCCCTGCCTCACCCCACTTTAACTCCGTCTTTTCTTCTGCTTGCGCCGTGTTCCCTAATGTGCTCCTCTTCTGCTTTCCTCGCCCAGAGCATCTTCCCTGCCCTCCCCAACCTCTTTCCATGGACCAGGACTGTGTTTAGATAGGGAAGTCTGCTTTGATAAAGGCATAGACAGAGTCCCGAGTCACTGACAGACCCACACAGAGAAACAGAGACAGACAGACGCAGGCAGGGAGGTGAGGAGGAGGGGGAGGGAAAGGGGGAGAGAGGCCAAGTGGGAAAGAGGGTGTTAGTATTTATTTGCCGATCTTGTTTACAAAGTCAAATCAGCTCTTTACAGATTTAATTTCCCAGTGACAGCTCGTCCCCTCTCTCGCTCCCTACTGCACAGTGGCCCTCCCTACCTGCCATCCCCTCAGGTGGCGAATAGATAGACTGCTCTGAACACACGACACACACGCACACACACGCACACACATGCACACATGCTGGCACTTGTGCACACCCCCACCACACACACAAGCCTGCACACAGATGGATGTAGCTTGACCATGAGAGAGAATGATATTTTACCACTGGGTGAATATAGATAAATGGACAATTTTAAAGCCGATAACTCAACCTGTATAACAGTCATGACTTCCTAATGGGCAGGGTTATTTGTATTTGGAAGGCAGTATAGTTTATGGATGTATAGGCAGTGAACGAAGAGCAAGTCATCTCTCAGCCTGTAAACAGAGACAAAATATCAGCTCTCTGACTCTATCTCACTGCCTCTGTAAATATCTCTCAGTGCTTCAAATGTGTTTTATCCTCCAATATGATTTCTGTTGATGACTACAAAACAATTGTCTCCATTTATATGTGTGCACATTGCATCTCAGTGTCTTTTTTGTGGTCAGATTGTCTTTAGTTTTGCAGCATTTGTAATCAGATTATCGTATCTCCCCATCATTGTGTACAATGCATGTGTGCATTGAGTGCTTGCACAACACATTTGCGAGAATTATCATGGTACTCTCTTAGTCCTCTCCCTCACCCTCTTCCTCTCTCCTTCTCTCTCTCTCTCTCTCTATCGTGCCTTTGCCTGCCTGCAGCCCTATCTGATGAAATAGACATCTCATCAGATAGCCACTTTGTTGTTCCTTTCTTCTTAGCTAGGCTTGACTGTGCGTAAAGAAAATCGGAGGCCGTCCTAATCATGTGTTTATGGAAGCAGATAAGATTTTATGTTTTATAGGCAGTTTGCATATCTGTCCTTTTATCTCTGCCTGTTTTCACAGAAAGTGTCTTTTTTTTTTAACCAATCAGGAAAGTGTCAACAATACACGTCTCCCAGTGCATCCGAATATATTTGTATTTGTCCGATGTTGCAAGCTTTTCTCGACACTGACTGACAACAGAAAAAGAAAGACAACACACCTCTCTAACTTTACCTGTCTGTACCAGCACACTGCACAATCCTTGAGATTGTTTGTTTTGCATGTCGAGTTGAGCATTCAGTTGCAGGCAGAGTCATGCTTGAAGGTCGCTGAGCTGGGTCTTTTCACACAAAGCTTAACCCATTGATTGAGTTTTTTGCAAGCTTATGTATATATATATATATATATATATATATATATATATATATATATATATATATATATATATATATATATATATATATATATATATATATATATATATAGGGTGGTTCAGGGGTTTCCAGTGTATTAGAATTTTTACAATATAACATAGATAGTACCATTGAATGAAACATATGTGTCTCCCTGCACTGTCTCCAGGTACCAGTGTCCATGGCTATGATGAGTCCACAGATGATCACTCCTCAGCAGATGCAACAGATCCTGTCGCCCCCTCAGCTCCAGGCCCTGCTGCAGCAACAGCAGGCTCTTATGCTACAGCAGGTGATACATGCACACATCACATATCAACATCACGGCATACATACACACTCTCGCTCTCGCTGTCTGGCTCTTTCTCTGTGGTTGGACTCAGTCCCAGGCCGGCATGTTTGGATGTGTCTGTTTTAGTAGGCGCTGACACACACTGGGCGTGATTGTATCTTATTCAATGCTCAGTGATCTTTGAAGATAATCACACATCCACATATCTACTTATACACACATTGTCATTTCGAGTACCTCCTCTTTATCATTGTTGAACGTGCATGCTCCCACCTGCAGGCATACACATGCACACCTTATCACAAACACACACACACACATTTGTATGTTCTTGAGCATCATCCACTGAATCATAGTGATTCAAGAGTGTGTGTTGATGCATGACAGGTGATAGAGAGGTTGCTATGTCGACACAAACCAATAAACACTCTTCATCTCTAACACTTACTCAGCCATGCCAACTTGTGACCTCCTACCTACCAACTCCAAACATACACACACACACAACCTTGTAAGGGCTATGTAGTAGACTATTAACAGTGTGAAGATAGAGAAGTAATTGCAGCATAGGGAATGCCTAGAAAACACATTTATACACACATGCAGGGCTAGAGCAGACAGTAGATTTAATAAGGAGTGGTAGCTTTAGGCGAGTATAAATTGCAGTGGGAAGATCTGACAACATGTATCATAATGAAAATGTGAAATGTGCTGGCTTCCAGGAAACAGACATGCAGACGGTTAAGAACCTCTTCACCAGTTCTTTTTTTTCTCTAACGAGGAAAAGGGAGACGGAGGGGAATGGGGGTAGATAATGCACACTCATACACACGCGTATGCACGCGCACACACACACACGCTACACTCCCACTATTAAAACCACTGAGTCTAACATTGCTCTCCCACTTAATTAACCACAGTATGGACTTGCTCTTAGTGTATATCTGCATATCAGGCACTTTTACACACTCACACACAGACGCAGAACAATCAGCCAACATATCACTCACTGGAGCATTAAATTTCATATCCCCATGGTAATACAGCATTGTGTAAGAGTGTGGAAGTAAGGTTTACGTCACAATGCTACACAGCGTTTGTGTGTTTGTATGGGCACACATTTGTGAATATGAATGTGACTGAGTGTGTATGTGTGTGTGTGTGTGTGTGCACGCACATGCACGTGCATGTGTGTGTGAAAGTGTGTGTTTTAACCTTTAAGTTTCATCTAACCTTTTCTCATGCTGCAGCTGCTCTGCCTCTCTTTCTTAGTGTGTTCACTAAAGTCAAGGTCATGGTAATAGGCTGGAGAGGTGAGTGCCTCACTTACACATATTCTTAATGCACAAAGCCACTGAATCAAATCATTAAAAAGACCTTAATTATCACTTAATTATTCCCTCAACTCCACCACCACCACTCTCCAGCCAAGTGTGTGTGGGTGTGTGCATGTGTGTGTGTGTGTGTGTTTGCATATATGCATTTGTCTGTGTGATGAGGAGGTGATCAGGGCTAGTGATGCAGAAAAGAGAGATTAACTCTGCCTAAGGAGCGATAAAAGAGAAGGAAGACAGATGGAAAAGAAAGAGAAGCAAAGAAGAATAGAGTCCAGCGTTTAGGAATAAGAAGGAATACAATAACACAAAAGCACTGTAAACTGTCCAACTTTGAAGCTATCGCTGTGAGAAAATTGAAAGTGGAAATGTAAAACAGCGTTGCGCAGAAAGGGTGCAAGCCATTACCTTGGGGAGGGCGTGTGTGGTGAGGATGGGCAGTGGTGTGTAGTGGGCTCACTGTCGGGTCAGACGGATGAGAGACCCAAGCAACTGCTGCGCTTTGAAGTCATTCCCAGCTGAAAAGCCTCTTTGAACATTTGATGCACCGTGAAACAAAGACAAACTGCAGATGGACACATGTACAAGCCGTTCTCGAGAGGATAACCCCCCCACACACACACACACAGACGCACACACACACACATACACTGCGGTCAGTGTGAGTTTTTCTGCTCCCCGCTTAGCAAGATTATGATCTTAATGGAGATTCCTGGCTAAATTAATGATTAGTAACCTAAACAAACAGACAAGCCATGGCCAGTCGAAGGAGAGGTTGATATAAAGTGTGTTGTAACTCACTCGTCTCATATTCCCCACTCCCCCCCCCCTGCCTTCCCTTTCTGCGTCTGCCTCTAGTTACAGGAGTACTACAAGAAGCAGCAGGAGCAGCTGCATCTCCAGCTTCTGACTCAGCAGCAGCAGCAGCAGCAGCAGCAACAGCAGCAACAGCAGCAGCAGCAGCAGCAGCAACAACAGCAGCAGCAGCAGCAGCAGGCCGGGAAGCAAGCAGCAAAAGAGGTGAACTTCACCACGTACACACTCAGCTCAAGTACACTCTGAAGTACACAAGTACCCTTAAACACAGTAAAAGTGGTTGACATGGGAGCCAGCATAAGAAAAAAAATCATTAAACTCAAATTTTATGTATAGAATTTAGGAATTGACTCTCCCCCTTTCCTCTGCTCTCATCCCCCTTTTCTTTATAGTTTACAGTTTTTGCTCCAAACAAGGGTTAGTGAATATGGAGCCACTTTTTTCGACCAGCGTGCCATGTTGAGGCAGCGAGGCAGCACTGTGCTGAGCCATTCGCTACCCTGCCAAAGCGTTCATTTGCATGCCTTCGGCTGTAAGCCCGAGGTGAAATCTCTCTGTAGGAGGGGTCTGCCACTCTTTTAAATGTCAATTAACCCCCGCCAGCACGAGGAGCCTCCCTTGCTCTCCTATCTCTCTCTCTCTCACACACAAGTATGAACACACACTGTACTGGGTTTTAACCGCAGCTGCGGTATAACAGAGGATCAACTAGGATCACATCATGGCACAACAAAGAGGATCTCAATCGATCGGACAAGATTACTGTCATAACCTGTGTGTGTTAAAGAGGGTGTGTGTCTGGCTGCTCCTGTGTGTGTGTATGAAGGAGATATTCTTTGCATGAATGCTCATTCACCAAAAATCTGACACTCAGAGGACCATGCAGGAGACAAACTTGAAGAGAAGGGCCTCATGAGACTTTCTGATAAACGCATGAGGAGACACATCCTAGATTTCTCCTCCTCTTCTCCTCTCTCAGTGGGCCAAACCGCCCCCCACCCCCCCCTAACAAACTCCTTGCCGACAGCGGTCAAGTAAGTCGACCGTGACCAAAGCAAACCAGTTGTGGTTGACTCGCATGTTGAGAGGGTGTCTGAATGGCTCTCCCTTTCCTCCTTCTCCCTGCCACTGTCCCAGTTTCCAGGTTTGTTGTCCCGTAACAACTAGACAAGTGCAAACACTGGTCACACAGCTACACATCGTGCAGGAAGGGACAGGGTTGATGCGCGATGGTTCAATGCACAAACACATACACTTGGGGGAATATGCCTCCCTACAGGGCTGCATACAGCTGATAGAACTTAGGCCTTTTGCCAGCAGTCCGTGCTTTGCAGCCGCTGCACGCCGTCAGTCCCAACAGAAACACCTTTTTGGTCCTGTCTCATGTCTTGTCTGACCACACAGGTGCTGTCACTAAGGGAAGAGTGCGCTGTTTGTACGCCTTTAAGTACTTCTGAAGTCATAAACCAATACCGTCCAGAGTAATGAGCCGATCAGGTAACATACTGTATGAAAGCGTTAACCAGGTCTAGGGTCCAGCAGGCCTCTCAGGAAAGAAGCCCCTCACAAAAGGGGGGGAGAAAATAGCAGAAGAAGAAAGGAGGATCTAACTTAGAGTGTGTTCGCTCATGTGGCTTTTTTCCCTTTTTTTCTGCATGTCCTCCACGCAATCTTATGCGTTGAAAGTGATGCATTGAAAGAGAGAGAGAGTGTGTGTGTGTGTGTGTGTGTGTGTGTGTGTGTATAGAATCAGTGTTTGTGTGTCGCCAGCGCATTTGAGACTGGTCAGGAGTCAGCTTAATGAAGTGACTCTGACCATCACAGGAGCTGTGTGTGTGTGTGTGTGTGTGTGTGTGTGTTTGTGTGTGTGTCTGCGAGTGGCCATCTACAGTATGAGTGTGTGCGTGTGCCTGTGTGCTTCTGTGTGACTGGCAGGCTCAGACAGTGTGTGATGTGCTCATAAATCACATTGACAGCCTGTTACTGCGCTAGCTTTGGCCACTCAGCCACAGCTAATGTAAACAGAACACAGACACACACACACACACACACACACACACACACACTACCACACACACACACACATTCACACACACAATGTGTTTTAAAGAACCATAGACATATCTCAGGAGGGAATGAAAGACGGGGCGAGAGGAAAAAATGAAATGGACGGACACGTAGGAAAAAGGAGGGGCTGGAGGGCTGGGGGACTGGACAGAGAGGAACAGAGGGAGACAGTTCAGGCAGGACATTCCGATTGTAAGAAAACATTTATTGCAACAAATGACAATTCAGCCATGTGACTGTTCAAAGAACTGGACTATGTAAGCATGGCAAATATTTCTTTGACCACAGCACCTCCCCTGCTTATCACAAGGCTTGAAAGGTTGATCGTTTCTCCAATTACCTTTAATTGCCGTACTCTACAAGTCTATGTAACTAACTTTAAATAAAAGAAACTTATATGCAATAAAACTGTTTTATTTTGTTATGATTAGGCCAGGTTTCAGGTCAGATAGGACAGATTTCCAATAAATATCAAAGAGTACACATTTTTTTTAGTTTTTAATTATCTTGAAAACCAAATTTAATTACAATAAAAAAGACAATAATTTTCCTTTTATTATCCTCCTTTCTTCTTGTCCTTACTCCTCTACACCTCCCCCACACTGCCTCCACACTCCTTCTCCCCAAGCACCAGTCTGAAAGGAAGTGACCTATCTGCCCTTCCTGTGAGTTCCTCTCTGTTCAAAGAGTTCCCGGCTGCCACTCTCTCTCGAACACACACACACACACACACACACACACACACACACACACACACACACACACACACACACAATGAGCAGTTCCTGAAGTTGTATTTATTTATTTTTCCTCTCCGCGACTTATCTGTGAGAGATAAAGTCCAGCTCTCTCAGGGGACTTAAGACAGCGCAGCACAGGCCAGGTCTGCCCCCAGGCTGGGAGAGCAGGAAAGGGGACATTTATCACTGTAACACACACACCAACATTATCGCCACGCGCATGTAGTCTCTCCCACTCACACACCCTTCTTCTGTTCTTCCTCAGGGTCCTCACAGTTTGGCCTCAGGCTCTCACTCTCTCTATTCTGGGCTCATAGCTCTCACTCTGTTTTTTAGAAGCAGACAATTAAACTTTACATCCTATAATTTTGATTTATCTGGGATTGTATACTTGGATTTATTCGGACTGAATAAAGTAATGGTATGAGTACCACAGATTGATGATATAATAAGAACGGGGCAGATCTTATTTTTTTAAGAAAAAAAATCTGCTCATCAGAGTAATTTTCTCATACAAAATTTGACTTTAGGCTCATTGAAAAAACAAATATATAAAAATAAATATTTTTAGGTGTATGTAGATTTTTTTCAGGGCTGTTTGGGTTCAGTGTGCTTTCACTATTTGAAAAAATCTGTCCATATTTTATTCAAATTACTGCCACTTTGCTTTAATTCTGCCCACAAATGTGAGTCAGGGGGTCCTATATAGAATATGCATGATTTTGGTGGTAATAAATGACTTCCAGAAGGGATAGAAATCATTTTCTTTTGTATTCTTCATATTGAGTCAAGATAAGATGAAACAGAATGAGATGGACCTTATCCAGCAGTGCCGTTAGTTATCACTGCAGCAAAGAAGCAATCCCTGATTTACTAACTTTTTTTTTTTCTTCTATCAACTGTCTCTCTCCGTCTCCTTGCACACAGCAGTTAGGCAGTAAGCAGTTGGCCTTCCAGCAGCAGCTGATTCAGATGCAGCAGCTTCAGCAGCAGCATATCCTCAATCTCCAGAGACAAGGCCTGGTCCCACTGCAGCCCACCGCCGCCATGCAGTCTCTGCAACAAGGTACCTGCGAACGCACAATGTCATATGTACAACACTCAGCAAATAGCACTCAGTCACACAGACACACACACATGGTCATAACTGCGTGTGATCACGCGCACACACACACACACACACACACACAAAGACATGTACCCAATGCCGCATGTGAAGCCTGTTAAGTTAATCATCCTATAAAAGATAAAAGGAAACTTGATTGGTGGGTTTGTGGAAGGTACTCATTTGGATAATAGGTAAAATATGCCACTAAGCCCCCTGCTTGGAGGGGTGTGCATATGACTGTGTGGGTGTATGTATGCATGTGTGTGTGTGTGTGTGTGTGTGTGTAGTTGAGATTAGCCAGACACAAGAACATCATCGTTTTGCTATTGCTGTGTGCCCGCTTGATTTTTTTTGGTCCCTATGTGTAACTTCTCCCACTACCCCTTCATTTTGTCAGCAGTCTTTTAGTGCAATAAAACTTGTTGACTGGGCCGCCTTTATTAAACATGTGCGCCTGTGTCCACTTTTGTGTGTTCACTGTGTCCACATGCACACTATCTCACACACGGAGAATGCTTTAGGGGCTCTTAAGTGGCCGTAACATTGCTAAAGCGCTGACTGAGTTGACCAAACACACCCGTTTCCCTCCCTCTGTCTGATCCCTCCTTTTCGCTTTCTTCCGCTCCCGCACAGTCAGTCACACACAGGCTTACACGCTCTCCTTCTCGCCTTCTAATGTCAATCAAAATAACGCAGAAATTAAATCAATTACATTTCTGAAAAGTTCATTTCAAATCACTCAAAAATGTATGTGTGTTTGTGTGTGTGTGTGTGTGTGTGTGTGTGTGTGTGTGTGTGTGTGTGTGTGTGTGTGTGTGTGTGTGTGTGTTTATATACTAGTGGGCAGGGTGTGTGTATATGAAAGGGGATCCACCAGGGGGCAAGTGAAATTACCAGTTTACAGAGAGAAAGTAAAAAAAAATGGATACAAATGAAAAGACAGAGGCTACAGTTTTGGATCGGAGAGTGTAATTTTTCAGACAGTTGCAAACATTTGGCTTCGGCATCTCCTTCTCTTTTTCTCTCCCTCTGTAGCAGAGTGGAATTTCCCTGCAGTGTGAAAGAGCTGGTCCATTGTGACGGCTCAGCCAGGCGTGAGCCGGAGCATTCCTCTGGCCAGCCATGCCACACAAACACACACACACACACACGCATAAACACTCGCACACAAATGCACATGCTTAAACACTCACACCTACACACACAAATGCGCACACTATTGCCCCGCCTCAAATGGCCGTTGTGTCCGGTGGTAGGCTGGTGGTGCTGGGGACATCAGGGGTCCTGCTTTACCTTTTGTTTCTCTCTGCAGTGAGATGGAAGCTCTTCTTAGACAGTTAATGGCTGCAAAGTAATTACAAAGCTAATATAGTACATCATTATTAATGCTATTATTTTTATTATAGTACATTTTTGTGTGCAAGTCCACACATGCGAATGTATTGATTGTTCTGATCTTTGAGCAAGCAGTAAAGTTTCTCTTCAAACTTGCATGCCCAAAGTTATAGCAGCTTCTTTGACTTTGTACGGGGAAAAAAAAATCATTGGATTTGACTTCATCCTGTTAAACCCTACCTTCTAAGTAACTCCAGGCTGCTTTCTAGCATGTCTCATTTGTCTACAGACATCAATGTGAAATAAATATGACCCTAGCAGCCAGATGTAGAGTGTACATTTGAAATGTGTGAGCCATTAATGGTGAGCAAGAGCACTCTTGTCTTTTCAAATACTTTGTCTAAATTAGCTGGGAGAAATCGTGCAATAACATTTTCACCTGAGGGGCAAATCAAGAATTTTCTTGTTTGCAAATTTGTTCTGCTCCCAGCTGCTTACAGCATTAGCTTGCACTTTGTAAACTGCTGATTTATTCCAGAATCCCGTCTTTTTGCCAAAGTAAATTTTTCTCCCTCTCTCTTTTTTTTTTTTTTTGATCGAATGCATGAATGTGGTTTGAGCCAGTCTGATAAGTCAAAGAAGGAAACACTCTAACAATCCACTAACTACTTTACACTTTCGCTCTCTGGGCGTGTCCACAGATAGGTCAGGTTTCTTGGATAATAACACACACACACACACACACACACACACACACACACACACACACACACACACACACACACACACACACACACACACACACATACACACACACACACCTCATTCCTCCATAGTGAGAACTTTTGTTTTGGCGGGACCACAGAAGAATGCAGACAAAGCAGACATAATATTTGGATTGCTGCGAGGTCTCTGAATGTGTGTGTGTCTGCGCAGATGTGTGTGTGTGTGTGTTTGTGTGTGTGTGTGTGTGTGTGTGTGTGTGTGTGTGCTGCATGCGTGCATGTGTGCGTGCACAGTAAGATCCATTGGAGTTGGCTGTGGCATTTTAGGCGTCTCTCTCACTGTGAAATTGGAGCAGAAATAACAAAGCTGCGACTAGAGAGAGCTCAAAGTGTGCACCCACCCTGTTCAGACAAATAGTGGTAGTGACAGGAGCAGTGGTGCTGGTGGACAGCAGGAGTTGCCAGCAGAATTAGAAAATTGCTGAAAAATAGAGATGTGGAAAGATAACAGACACATAGAAAATTAAATTATTATTTGTTTTGATTGGTGCTTTTTTCCTACAACCAGTTCCAGTATGTGATTTACTAGCTCATTTACAGTAAGTCATTGTCTATCTATGTGGATTTAGATTTTATTGATATAATTATTATTATTTTAATCGCTTAACTTAAACACCTTCATTGATCATTTATTAAACATCCTCCACATTGCTGAGTTAAATGTGTTCTTCCTCTGCAGCGATGTGTCCGTCAGACCTCCAACAGCTGTGGAAGGAGGTGTCGGGGGTGCAGAGCAGCGAGGAGGCCCTGAAACAGGCCGAGGGCCTGGACTTGAGCACCAACAGCTCTAATTCTACCTCAGCCTTCCCTAAAGCTGCCAGCGCTCACATCCCACTGCACAGCCTGCCCAATGGACAGAGCCACACCCCAAAGAGAGACAGGTACAGTGATATATACCTCAAATATACACAAAGGTGAGGGAGAGCTGTCCTCCTTGTGACCCACAGTGTCTCTAATTTACACACTCTTGCTATATCGGTTTTCGAGCCTTAACCCTTTTTTTTTTTTTTTTAGCTTTTAGCTGTTCTTTCATACCTACATATGCAAGTAAAGTTACAAAAAACATGCACATGCAGCATACCACACATCACCAGGGTGTCGAAGTCTCTCAACTCATTTGATAGGAGGTGTGTTGCGTGCAATGTGTTCTCCCAGTATGTTGACAACCACATGTTACTATGGTATGGAAGAGAGGAGAGGAGAGGAGAGGAGAGGAGAGGAGAAGTAGGAGATACCGATGACAGGCCATCAACTATATTTCAAGATCTGAGAAGATCTCCTTGGTACCATGTGAACATACCAGGGATGCATGTGCTAGAAATACTCTACCTACAGTATAAGTTGTTGTCCCATGGCTGTGTCAGTTGCTCATGGGCTTGTCTACGTTTTTCAGAGCCAGACTGTTTGAATGGATATCCTCCTTCACCAAGGCAGACAGCGGAGATGACCATATCCCCCTTTACTCCAAAGGCAGCCAACCCAGCAGCCAGTTAGTAACATTCACACTCATACACAAACGCACACATGCCCATAGAGACACACTCTCTGGAGGGTGGTCTGGATGGAGCGGCCTAGAGCATTGATTCACTGCCTGCTCCGGGGACAAGGCTGCCAAGTTTTGACTGCAGCTCAGAGTGAGATTTCTTCCCAAGGGGGTGGGCGTTATATTGTTTATAATAAATTAGCATTATTCATGCTGAATTCAACATCGGATAAAAGGCACCTGGTTATGAGGGAGAAAACTTGGAAAGAAGCGTAATTAGTTACACACAAAAAGTTGTGTTAGAGCATATGCAAGGTGAAAATTGTGTGTCTCTCGCTGTTAATGACTGAGACTTGGCAGCACTGTCCAGAGCTGACCCTGACCTCTGGCCTCATCTTGGAGTGGGTCATAGTGGACTGATTAAAAGGCTGTTCATTTATAGATTAAATTGCATCCCACTGCCATGTGACAGCTACAGTGTGCAAAAATGGCTACAGTAGATCAGGCAGTGGGGTAGCATCAGTGTGTTAGCCTGCTAAGCTAATGCATGGCTGATGTGGAGGAGAATGTGGTTGCCAGCAGTTTGTCATGTCTGCTGTCTGAGCTGCTTCTGAGTTGACTCAACCACAACCAGCACACACACACAGACACACGTGCTGACACACGCACGCACACACAGCCTGCACATATGATGAGGAAGAGGCAAAAAAGCAGAAGGAGAGGGAGAGAGACATGTTTCCATCTGCGAGACAAATGGTTTTTGTTAGACAACCTTCTGATGTTGATTTGGGAGAATCCCCATTCCAGTCCACACACCCACACGCGCGCACACATACACACCGTCATGCACACACGCGTATAAATACACACATACACAGTCATGTAAATATATGTGGAGACAGCAGTCGCCGGCGAAGGTCCACGTCTGAACCACATCTGCTACTGGACCTGCCACACACAAACACACATACACACACACACACACACACACACACACACACACACACACATAGACTCACGCACACCGTTACAGTTATTTTACCGTGAGCCCAAACCAAACCTGGCCCAGTCCTTCACCGTCACAAACGCACACACACACACACGCACGCACATAAATATGCCCAGATACACACACAAAAACACACACATGCAAGCACACATAAGCACACTCTCACCACAAAAGAACAACCAGCACATGATGGCAGCCGCCGCCAATCAGTCATGGCTGGTTGGTCCTGTGCCGAGTCTGTGTCAGCCCCTGAAACATTAGAACACACAGCAGCAATAACACACACAAAAGACACAACACACACACACCACAAAGGACAAAAAAGACAGGTCATGGACTTAAGAATGTGCCTCTGAGGTTGCTGGACCAATTCCCCTATTTGCCTGGCTTCTGTAACTGACCCCACTCTGCTCTATCCTCCTCTCTCTGCACTTGGCTTCGTGAACTGTACAAACTAATGACTGCTAACCAGACTCAGATGGCTGTGTTGATGCTGCTGCTACAGTTAGCTTTACATGTGTTTGTGTGTGGGGTGTGCATCTGGGTGTATGTGCGTTTTATGTATCTGTGTATGTGTTTGGGGGTGGGCAGATTAACACTCGACTACTTCTTATTCTAGGTATATAAAGTCATATATATATATATATTTATATGTTAGATTCTGAACAGTGTAACACCTGTTACTGTCTTACCATTACCTTTTTTGTGTCCCTCCTTCATCACAGTCATGAGGAGCATGCTGGCTCCCATCCTCTCTACGGGCACGGCGAGTGTAAGTGGCCTGGCTGTGAAGCACTGTGTGAGGACATGGGACAGTTCATCAAGTAAGTTTTCCAGAAATGCATTTCATGAAGCGCAGTTTGGGTGTTCAAACAGAACCTTTATGACAGTTAAGCTGATGACACTGTAGATTACGAGCAAGTTGTTATTTGATATTGAGGACTCCTTCAAAGTATTTAGAAATATGCTATGCATGCTCATGACATTACAGATATTTAATGCTACTGTTGTTGCAAAAAGCAACAATGGCATTCTTTGAAATACTAATTTGACCATTCATGCTGTCTAAAGTTCCATTGAAAGAGTCATTAGAACTACTGTTTTATAATCTGTTGTCCAAATTGTAAAGTATTTTAAAGATTATCATGCAGATAAATTGAGATCACTCAAAACCTCCTGTTTGCTCATTCCTGTTTTATGGTGCCATCCGCATTGTTTTCAAATGTGCAGTCTTCTTGGCTGCAATCCTACATAACTTTCAGTCACCACAGACCACATTAAAACTTTTTTCAATTTCACCACTAATTGGTAACAAACACATTGTCTATTACTTAATGTCACAAGCCTCTAGTTGCTTTTCAGAAAAAAATATACCTCTGCCTGATAGAGGTTACTTGTAGGAAGCAAAGAGAAACTACAAACATCACTGGTGTTGTGCCTCGCTGATACATCAGTTGCCATCTGTTACATCACATACGCTCTGAGGGACATGCATGCACGTTCACACACACACACATACACAAGCACACATGCCACACTGTGTACACTCATCTTGTGTAAATTCACCTTTACTCTGAGGGATTCCTTAGCCTCCATCTGTTGGCGTGTGTGTACTTCAACGGTGAAATGTTTTCTTCCTCTTCACGGGCACATTTGTGTGTTTGTGTGTTTTCTTTTCTCTGAAGAGTCAGACGGTTCCTTTTCTTAAAGAGAAATTCATTCACAAGCACATCTTTTTTGTCTATCTCAGTGGCAAAGATATCAAACATCCTCCTCCTCCTTGCTCTCTCCCACTCTGCCTCCATCTTCCTCCCACTTTCTTCCTCTCCTCCCTCTGCAAGTCTGTCTTTGTTGTTATTTGCCTGTTTGATGTCTTTGGGGGACGCCGATGCAGCGCAGTCTCTGGCCTTGACATCCGGCCGCCACCTCCTCCATCACACACAGCTCAGTGGACTTCCCATGGCACCATGCCTGCAAATGAAGGCTTCATGAGCTCCTAATGAAGCCCTAAACAAATTCACACTCTTTGTATCTTTGTGGGACTCTTCGCTGTTTGAACAACAGAGATATTAATAAGCCCAAGTGATGAAATACGTACTCACCACACACACATACAATCGCAGAAGTGTGCGTAGTGATTCTGATGGCATCGGACAGTCAGATCAAAGCTCGCAGGCAGGCTGGGAAAGTTTGGAGAGGAAAGCTGTTGTTTGGTGTCTCATTTCACGTAGCCCCGGGGCAGATGGAAGGAGAAAGAGGGAGTGAAAGAGTGTGTGTGTGTGTGTGTGTGTAAGAGGGAGGGAGATGAAAAAAAAAGAGAGGCAGTGACAGATAATGCCGTCAGTCCAACAGTGCTCTCCCTTCCAGCCAGCCTTAGTCATCGCCCCAGGAGGGAAAAGGGTAGAGCAGAAGAACAGAGGAGTGAGACACTCCACTATTTCAGGCTTTCTTCTCTTCCCTCCCTCCCCCTCCCTGTCCTCTGGTATAATACTCTGGCTGTGGTCGGTGGAACTGGGTGTAATGTGGGTTAAAGCCTTGTCTGCCAGCACTCAGAGGAGTAAACAGAGCCTCATTGTCGGGACACATCGAGAAGAAAAAAAAAACCCTGCTACTGTTTATGGCCCGGCTATAGAGAGAGGGGAGGGTTTGGGGGCAGATTTGATTGGAATGAGTGTGAATCATAGGCATTTGGGGAGTTGTGGGGGACGAGGAGTGGGAAGGAGAGAGTGGACAGAAGTTGGACTTAGGAAGAGAGAGAGAGAGAGAGAGAGTGCTTGACGGAGAGTGAAATAGAGGGAAAGAGAGAGCGGTGAGATCATGTTTTTGTTATTATTATCGTGCACTTGTGTTGAGCCGTCTATCTGCCTGGATTAGCCATACCATGACATCATTGTTTTTGTTTCATTTCTAGGCTTCGCCTGATATTTCCTAACTTTCTTCTTTCTTAAAGACACACACACACACACACACACCGTCCTACACTGCATGTACACACACGTTTTCCTGTGTCACATACATTTTCACAACAAATACCATCAGAAAACAGCTTCATAAAAGCAGAGACCACAGGATATCACCAAACTCACAGTGTAACCCTGGCAGACACAATCACACACTCATCAACACATATACACACACTGGGCAACCTGAGAATAACCTTGGTGATGACAGAGTGGAGAGAGAGGGATGGAGGAAGGGAGATTGGGAGGGGTGCGTTTGGAAAGATCAGAAGGTCCCGGGTCCTCCCACACTCGAGGAAACAAACAGCGTCAACATTCACACATACACACATCTCCATGCACGCGCGCACACACTCGCATGCGTACCAAAGTTAATAATTTGACTTTAGCTAACAGAATGTCTTAAGATAAGGCTTTGTGAGATAACACATGAGCTCATATCCAGGTGGTTGTCTTGGATCATGGCTCACTAAGCACCAATGAAGTATACACACACAAAACACAGCTGCTGCGTCCTTCACTAGACAAAATAAACTTCCAAGATTATGATTTATTTTTATAGTGCTGAAACCGTTCGGAACTCAATAAACTCCTTGCTAAATAAAATCTAAAGAGCCAAGTTTGTCATTCATCATTTGGGACCTGTGAATTGATTCTACAGACTCAGAGTGTCTCAGATCATCACTGAAAAAGGCACTGGCAGTGCTTTGTTTTTTAAGCTTTTTATCTACTTTTTTTTTAATCGATCATCTTATATCCTAAAACATACTGAATGCAGTTTCCCCCCTCCCTCTAGGCACTTGAACAATGAGCATGCCCTAGATGACCGCAGCACTGCTCAGTGCCGAGTTCAGATGCAGGTGGTTCAGCAACTGGAGATACAGGTGGGTCTCTCACACACACACACACACACACACACACTTAATATTCATTTGCTCACAAACAATGTCATGAAGACTTTTGCAGCCAGTCAATCGCAGTAACTTGTCTGAGGCAGGGCAGAGTTTATGGAGAGCAGTGGAGCTTGTAATTTAAAAGGAGCAGTCGGCAGAGAAGCTGCCATCGGTGCTCCAATTATAAACCCACTCTGGTCACCAGCAAGAGAGAATGGAAAGGAGAGAGAGAGAGAGAAGCTAGAAGGCAGAGGACCAGGCTGCGTGGCCTCTGTTCTCAATGCGCTTCCTGCACGCAGCTGAAACATCTAAATGATCCGGCAAAAGGGGAAAACACCTACACTCAGTAGAAAGTGAAAAACCAAAAGCAGTACGCAAGAAAAGTTTTAATCACGGTGAAAGCGCGAAGCCTGTCTCTTCATAGTTCTCCAAAGAGTTCCGAATACCCTGCTCACATCACTCTGTGTGAGTGTGTGCTTGCATGTGTGTGTGTGTGTGTGTGTGTGTGTGTGTGTGTGTGTGTGTGGTCTGTCCAGCATTAGGCTTGGCGATGTGTTTGGTGGTGGTGGTGGTGGTAAACAGCGTTTAGCTGAGACCCTGAAGCCACCACCAGGGAACACAAAGTGACAGAGAGGCAGCTGGTGTCACATCACATCAGGACAGCCGTCTCTCTCTGCCTGACATGTCACTTCATCCCTCAGCGGTACACAGGCAGCCCACCACTCTCCCCTCCAACAGCACGCACACACACACACACACACACGCATACACGCACTGGTTAAGTTTAGGACTGTATGAGCATGTTAATGGTGTCGGTCTCGTGTGGATCCGTTGTTTCTGGAGGCTACCCATGTGTACGCTTGTACTAACGCACAAACAGAGGATGCAGCATTTCCACAGGCTGTAGCAGTACCCATTAAAAGGCAGTTAACAATGTCAAACGGGGACGAGCGTGACCGCGGGCTAGTGCAAATGTGTGAGAGGGAGCGCTGAGGCAGCTCAAGCTCATATCCATCGCTCTGCCTGAGGTGTAATTGTAATTGTAATTCTGTGTCAATATCACATTATATCAATCTAAGGGCAATGAAATGAGATGAAGTATATTTCACGGCGATAACAGCTGTTGTGTGTTTTCCAGCTGGCGAAAGAGAGCGAACGACTCCAAGCCATGATGACCCACCTGCACATGCGCCCCTCAGAGCCAAAGCCTTTTAACCAACCTGTAAGTACACGGTTGTGCCCTGATTCCCTAAATACATCAGCTTTTCCTTTGCCCTAAATCTCTGCTATTACCTCTTATTCAACTACAAATTATGTACATATATTTCTTTTCTTTATTCCTGAAACTTCTTGAGATGCCATGTTCCTCTGTTACTGTCTAGCTTGGTATCTGCGCCCTCTATTGATCGCTGAAGGTTAATGTGTTATTTATAAATCCCATGGACTCTTTTATTTACTATTTATTCCTGTTTTCAACTCTCTCCCTCTCTCTGTCACTCTTTGTCTCTCTATCTTAAACTTCCCATGATACAGTATATTTAAATTCCCAGAGAACCAGGCTTCCACTATTGTTCTCATTCCACAGGAAGAGTCATAAATTCCAGCTATTCACACTTTTAAACCGTGTCTGAGTTGAAATCCAGTTCAGTTTTCTGTTGTATTCCAGCTGGTCGGGGAGACAAGAGGCAATGTAGCCTTTCACAGTATTATCAGTATGTGGTGACAGAAAAGGTGGAAATGTGATGTGATGGTGTGTGTGTGTGTGTGTGTGTCCACATTGGTTGGCGAGGTTGTTATTAGGTATCTAATGAATATTTCATTATTCACACTGACGAGGAGTCTTATTAAAATATGAAGATGTTGAAATTAATTGTCAATTAGAGGTAGAGTGTCTTAATTTGAGGGGATATAAATGGGTGCAGCCGAGTGGCAACGCGTGTGTGTTTGTGTGTGTGTGAGTGTGTGTCTGTGTGAGTCCGGATGATGTGTTGATCGCAGGGGGATCAGCTGCCATTAACATCTAATGGGAAATCAGGAAGAGGCGTGTTCTGTCACCACTGGAGACGAGCCTCAGGGTCAGGGATTGGAGGAGGAGGGGCAGGGGAGGGGCGTCGGGAATGGAAACAAAGCTTGGCCTCAATTAACAGGGTTCGACTGTTGCCGTGGTGATTTGGCAGGGTTGCAGCGTTAATGAAGTACCTGTTAAACAGCCCCGCCCCCTCCAGTCACTTTAAATGGTACAGAGAGGGGGGGCAGAGTAAAGAGAAGGCGATTCACACATTTTAGACAACACACACACACACACACACACACAGATTTGTTTAATTGGTCCTAAACTAGCAGCCCTAAAACGGCTGTCCCAGAGAGACTGGGAGTACTGGTTCTGTGTGTAGTGTGTGTGTGTGTGTGTGTGTGTGTGTGTGTGTGCAAGGCTCTGCCTAATTGGGCCGTATTGGTCCGTGAAGACTTCGCCACCGCAGAGTGCATGTGTGTGTTCCCTCCTTACAAACATGCTGTCGTGTGGTTTTGTTTTTGTAAGCTCAGGGCTAATTGCAGCCAGCTCTGTGTGTACAGTATGTGAGTGTTCAGTGTGTATGTGAGTGTGTGCGGTTCTGTGCAAGTCGGTAAGTTGCGTTTTCGGAATGTAAGGGAGACGTGTATCATAATGTGAGCCGGCTACTCCCCCACAAAATAATATGTTTTCTTTAATTTCTACATTCCCACATGAGGTTGTGGTGACATTACACACTTTAACACAATTAGCAATTTTTAACTTTCTTTTAAATTGCCAGCAGCATAGACTCGGTTTCTTTTTAGTTTTATTCTGTTTCTATGCACATTATTAGCACCAGCCATGATTGTGATGTGGATAACAGGACTGTTTAATCCTGAGTCATGACACTCAAATGTAACTCATAGTCATGTGATACAAAAGCATCGTCGGACTGTCCTGGCTATCAGCTCATCCTGATCCTATCTTGTGTAGTTGATGCGTCTCTGTAAACAGCAGCAGTGCTCAGCGGATGGTGAAGCCTTAAATATGAGGGAAGCATTCATTTAGTATCCAATGGATACTAGAACATCTATTGGATACTACAAGTTGTTCACCTTGATCATCATGATATAAATCAACTCAATATCACTGAATATCACTGTAATTATTATTAAATTTATGTGAAATATCTTTTCTGGCGATGAGATCTTTTAATAGAATAAAATGTAATAGAATGATAAAAAAAATTCTGTGTGTGTGTGTGTGTGTGTTGTGTGAATTTCATACATATTTTGGGGCAATAGGCAGATCCCAAATGTTTCGAATGAATTTAAGAGATAGATTTTCAGACAGATCAGAAGTGGATTTCTGATCAAAGAAAGCTGAAATGATTTATTTGCGTCTCTCTGTAGTTGAACCTGGCTTCCAGCGGGGCTCTGTTAAAGCGGGACAGCGATGTCTACTCAGAGGGTCTGCAACACCCCCCCACCTCAGCTGCCACCCCCATCACCCCACTGCGCCAGGGACCCTCGGTCATCAGCTCGTCCAGCCTGCACACACACTCCCACTCCCATACACACGGTGTTGGGCCCATACGTAGGCGCAACTCCGACAAGTACTGCACCCCCATCGCCTCAGGTAGACACCCTCCCCTTACTTAGCTATCCGCTCAGTCATTTTCTACAGTATGTATGTTATCATAATATGTTGCATAATTTGATTGGTTAATTTAGAAAGGCCTCAAATGTGTTCTTTAATCCGGCGTTGACAAGTGTTTCGATTCCCTTGCAGCACTTTCCCTCGCAGTTTTAACTCATCCATCACTTTCCTTCACTGCTCAAAGAAAGATGCAATTGCTGCCATCTCTTGGTATTTTAAAGTATGTGACTTTAAGTAGAGTCAAATACATTCAAATTAGTCCCAATGTTAAAAACAATGTAGCAACTTTACAAGAGGTGGCATCGTAAAGAGTAATATCTAGCACCCACATTTACACTGCTGAGATATTATATTGACGTAACTGAAGATGAATTTGAAATCTTCATTCGTCATATGACATATTCAGTCATATATATAAATATAATTATAATAAATTGGTTTGATTATTAATTCTAATTAAAATTAAATGAACATATTTTGATTTGTACTCTAAATGCAAACATATAATAATAAACTCAGTTTAGTCTGTCATGAATAATCAAAGTGATTGCACAATGAAATAACTAACCTGTCTCCAGTGTGTAGCAAGTTTATATTTAAAAAAAAATGAAGCCCCTACAATTTGTAACTTTTGGCTTATTCCACCATGAGGCTATTTGATTCACTACACACGTTTTATTCTCCCGCTTCAGTTCTTCTTCTTCTTGCACTCTCACATCAACCCCAAAATTTGCCAACTCCAACAAACTTTAAAACCTTCATGGAACAGGCTTGAAAGTGAAAATTCAAATATTCCACATTTTCATTTGGTCCGTGGTGTGTAACGGCCTTTACACTGAGCGCTATGCGTACTCTTCACTTTTCCAGAGCTGGCTCAGAACTGTGAGTTCTACAAGAACGCTGATGTCAGGCCTCCCTTTACCTACGCCTCTCTTATACGTCATGTAAGTTTGATCCATTTCTGCACCTCCTCTCCTTCCCTCACTTGTTCTCCTCTAAATTGTGTACCGTCTCTCCCCGTCCTCAGGCCATTCTGGAGTCTCCAGACAGACAGTTGACTCTCAATGAGATCTACAACTGGTTTACACGAAAGTTTGCCTATTTCAGGAGAAACACAGCCACATGGAAGGTAAGGATGATATTCCATTAGTTATATCTATTTAATGCATGAATGTAAATTCAGTTTTTTGCCATAACTTTAATGCTTACAGCTTTCATTACAACATTCACAGTAATTTAATCCTGAGTGTGCAACTACAGCAGCTTACTCTAAAAATCTTGTTTCTGCTCTGTTTCTGCCAGAAGATTTAACAATCAGTTTGTAAAAATGAGAATCAACTGGTAGAAGATAGAAACCAAACCAATTAGTACACTTATGTAGAGCTGGTTAGTAGATGGCGAAACTGAGCGGCACCAACTCTCTCTCTTAGGAAAATGAAAAGGTAGCGAGACTGTGGTCTGACTGATTCAATCAGAATAAAAGCAGCTGACAACTAAAGTGTGGCATATCACTGACTGGATAAAAGCTGGTGAAACTGAAATGTAATTGTGGTCTGTGCCCAATGACAAAGCCCCTAAACCCAAGCAGATGCCAGCTGAGTGTTGTCAGACCACAGCGAGTGAGGCGGGTTGTTTCAGTAGGATTTGAAACACTGAGGATTTAAATGACCTCACTTTGCAGAAAATGGAGTCACGTTGCAGGCCTAAATTTAACGGCTGTACTCAGAATGACACACGCACAGCCACACACACACACCTGCACACACATTTTAAGGCTTTGCTAAGCTCCTTAAGGTATGACTGATTTGAGAGTCATTGGCTGTTTCGGTCTTTCAGGAGACGCTTTTGTCTTTTTTTCTTTTTTGGGAAGGGTGGGGGTTGTCATGCTTTGTCTCCCAGCCCTAAACAATTCTCTCACCTCCAAGATGGCACATGGAGAGTCAGCCGCACTTAGCCCCACAGAGCCACATCCAGCCTCATTACAGAGACACACACACACACACACACACACACACATCCCACGATCACACGCGCGTTGAGTTCCCCCTCCGTCCTCATCGCTAACACGTGCACACACACCTGGCCTGATCCCTCCATTGTAGGTGCTGACCCATTTCTGCAGAAACCTCACACTAATTTGAGTGTCAGCTCCTCCAGAGAGAGGGAAAGTGAGAGAATGAGCAAAGGAGTGAGAGAGACATGGGGGACGAGGGGTGTGGAGAGACCCTGGCCTCCCTCTAATAGCCCTGAACTGAGGAGAGAGGACGGAGGGGGGGTGATGGTGGAATGGAGGGAGGAGGGTAAAGAGACAGGGCAGCCAGGAATATCTTTACCTCCTCATCTGACTTTTATGAATTTTAACTATTAATGTCTGGTATCTGCTTCCTGTGCCGTTAGCCTTGCAGACCTTTAAATATATCTCGGCGCAGCGTTATGTATTTATATACCCGCTCCGTGAGTCAAATAGGGCCGCAGAGATGTATGTCCTTTAATAAGCTGTTATATTTCATGAGGAGAGCAATGGTGTCAGTGAGTGGAAGTCATTGATCAGAGAAGCGGAGGCACTGAGAATGAGGAGGAGACAAGAGAGAGGGGGAAAGAAAAGGGTGATGGAGTGAGAAGAAGGAATGGGTGCTGACAGTTATTTCAAGGTGCTGATGAGTTGGAGGTTTTTATAATGTTTAACTTACCTGAAAAACAGTATCCCATTAGGTTATTAGTCCCGCCCCCCCAGCCGCTCTGTGTAGATCACTCCTTTAGGTACTAAGTCCCAAAAGTGACGGAAAATAGAACAGAGGAAAATAATAAGGAGACAAAATGCAATTAAAAGCCTATAAGATGCTCCACTTTGGCTACGGTTTTCCTGTTCAGAAATTTCAAGTTTTCATCACAAATAATGTTCATTTATGTATTTATTCATCATCTCACTTGCTTACATTAATTCCAAGTCAGGGTGGAAGAGTGGCCTATCCTCGCATGCATTTGTCAGAAGACAGGAAGTGGATTAATTACAATTCTCAAACAGTTACAGTGAAAAGACAATTACATTTCCAGTCACACCTGTGAACCCGAAAAGAAATTTTGTCAATCCGACTTATTTATTTATTTTCCACGGCTGCCTCCAGCTCTCGGCCCTCTCAGCCGGAGGGAGAGGAGATGAGTGGCACGTGTGCTGTGACCCACTGTAAATGAGTGCTAATGTTTTAACTGGGAGAATTAGGCTTTCATCACGGAGACGAATGCAAATAGCGCTGCAACAGCACTGGTGTCTGGTGTGCGCGTGCGTCAGAGTGTGTGTGCGCGCACGCGCGTGTGTGTGTGTCTACGTGTGTTTGCACTGTCAGGGTGGCGGGCGGAGATTGGGGTCAGACTCATTTACAAAACTTAGCATCACGGCTCGGGGGTTGAGGGGATGCGGGGGAGAAAGGGTTCCTCCGCTGATTATGGCTTGTGTAATTACGTGTGTGTTTGTGTGTGTGCGCGCACGTGTGTATCTGCGTGTGTAATTACGGCAAGGAGTGATGTATGCCTGGCCTGTCCCTCCCTCTCGGCTTAGAACAGCGTGTCAGAGAGAATATGCAGGATTTAATTATAGACGAATTAAAATTGGTAATGAAATTGGGCATGAACAAACTACAAATAGCAGATGAAAAGGGAGGCCTGTCCCTGGGGGGGTGAGACGGAGATAGCGGTGTGCCTGCCTGCTTGCCTGTCTGAGTGCCCGCGTGTGTGTGTGTGTGTGTGTGTGTGCTGATGATGACTGATTAGAAAAATTCTGAGATAAAATAATGCTGGTAGAGGATGCCTGCCTCATATTAGCCCATGCAGCTGCAGTATGCATGTGAATATAAAATGTGATGGGTAAAAAAAATCCTCTAGGTGAGGCCATTTAAAAATAACTCATTTCTAAGCTGGAAATCATGCTGGTGCGTATTGAACACAACCTCCAGGTAGATTGTACTAAAGTATAAAAAAAATGTCAGCTGGTGTTAACCTTTAGGAACACACTCCAAACAGGAATATCACTGATTTCATGGAATAGCATGATAGTTTAAGACGTGTTTTTCAGAGAAACCAGGTAATAGAATTTATGAAATTACTGTGAATTCATACATGTGGCCTATTTATATGGAATAACTCAGATGGCAGTTTTTACTATGACTGTACTATACAGTACAGTAAATTTACAGGGTTTTTTATTAAAAAAATACAACTTTTACAAGAAAAGAGGAAAACCTTTTACGTAATGAAATGTCATAAAATAATGCAGAGGAAATTGGTAATTAATCTTCATCACATCTCTCCTTTATTCTCTCTGTCTCTCTGTCTCTCTCTCTTACCAGAATGCCGTGCGCCACAACCTGAGTCTGCACAAGTGTTTTGTTCGTGTTGAGAACGTGAAGGGGGCCGTGTGGACTGTGGATGAAGTTGAATACCAAAAGAGGAGACCACCAAAGATGACCGGGTAAGAGAAAACACACACACACACAAACAGTACATACAGTCATATGCGTGTACACACACACACACACACACAATTTGTTTTCTTGGAGAACACTTGAAGTTGATGTGAGTGTGAGCTTATGAGTGCTGGCACTATGATTGCCTAAATGGAGCCTCTATTATTACCAAGAGGCCAACTCAGCATTCAAATGAAAAAGTGAGAGGAGGGCTGCATGTGTGTGTTTTTCCTTGTTTGTCGACACCATTAGTAAGCAGCTGTGTGAGATGCAGGAGAGGAAAAACCTTGTTAGTGTATGTAAACAGATGTTCTCTCCGACCGCCAGAGAAAGTGGGGATAATTACATACACACACAAACACACACACACACACCTGCACTCCAGATATCAGACACACTTTTTCTTTTATGTGTGTGTGTGTTTAAGCATCTGTTTACAGTCTGTGTGTGTTTCTACTTGTAACAAACACATTTGTGAGATTTGTCAGAGTGCTTTGGCAGAGGTGACATCTCTTCACATGTGCGCTCAATCTGTGATTCCCCATCTCTCCCTCTATGTGTGTGTGTGTGTGTGTGTGTGTGTGCGTGCGTGCTGTAGAAGTCCCACTCTGGTGAAAAACATGATTTCAGGCCTGGGCTTTGGATCCCTAAACGCCAGCTACCAGGTAAGAAACGCCCTCTTCTCCTGCCATCTCTTTTTATCTCTTCCTCTCTTTCTCTCCCACGTACACACACACACACACACACACACACACGGCAGCCTATTGCAATCAAGGGCACTAATATCAATTCACTCTTATGATTAGCAGATTCCCTAACGACATTCACACACAACCTCCTTCCTCCTCCCAAACTAACACACACACTCTCACCTCCCACCTCACTTCCTCACACATGCACCACTCCCAACTCACACACACACACACACACACACACACACACACACACACACACACACACACACACACACACACACATGCAATTTTGTGACTGAGATGATTTATAGCGTCAAATAGTTGTCAATTAAGGTTACTGCATAAAATTATCGCCTG
The DNA here is from genome assembly GCA_036785175.1 of Eupleurogrammus muticus. Lineage (NCBI taxonomy): Eukaryota > Metazoa > Chordata > Actinopteri > Scombriformes > Trichiuridae > Eupleurogrammus > Eupleurogrammus muticus. Next base: position 193,222 of record JAYKQN010000023.1, read on the forward strand.
CCCCAGAAAATTCATCTCTGAGCCAGTGACAATTCCCCATCTTTTGTACCCCCCCCCCCCCCCCCTCCCGTGTAAGAGGGGAGGCGGGGTGAGTCTCAGCCAGCGTCCAACCTGTCACATCTACAAACAGCTATATGTGAGTGTTTGGAGCAGTGACAGACGCTGCCCCCGTTGGTTCACTTCTTTTCCCTCCTGCAGACATTGATATTTCATGTTTGCAAGCGCGCGCGTGTGTGTACAGAGGTTGTGGTTCAGTCTCGCCCAACATCCCTGTTGAGATTCTCCTGTGAATACACGCAGACTTTTGACAGCGCGAGCCATGATGAGGGAAGCACTGTATATAAGTGCCCCCTAGTGGTTTTTCAAGTTCAACAGCAAGTTAGTGCATCAGAATGTGCTTCATATGGGAAAGCTCTCATCGGGGCATAAAGAATTGTCCCCCCTACACACGGCACACATCAATTCAACACAATTAGAGCGTTTTCATTTTAAATACATCAGAGTCAAGCAGAGTTAAATGTTTCAACATATCTGCTTCTTTCTGAACAGTATTTTCCCTGAGTCACTGACCTGTTTGTCATTATCATATAGCTTCTCTAATTTGATATGTCATACATTTCATTTTGAAATTGAGCTTCCAGCTGTGTGTGTGTGTGTGTGTGTGTGTGTGTGTTTGTAGGCGGCTCTGGCCGAGAGCAGTCTGTCCCTGTTGAACAGCCCTGCCCTGATGACCCCTCCATCTGCAGCCAGCCTCAACATGCTGCATGTGGGCCACGATGATGTCAGCTCTACTGTGGAGCAGGTCAACAGCAACGGCAGCTGCAGCCCAACGCTCAGCCCTCAGCAGTACAGGTACGGAGACACACACACACACACACACACAGTACGAGCACAGAGAAACACACAGAACCTGCGTCAATAATTCCCATTCACTAACAAATCATGTTCACATACGCCACTATATCAAAGTATTTCTGTTTTATTATCATCTTTATAAAATTACTACTTATTTTTCATTATATTAATATAAACTGAACACTCTAAATCATTAGATTCTTTAGCGAGTTTAAGTTTCGATGACAGTCTAAGTCCTTTTTCTGAGGCTTGAGGCTTTTCCACTCAAAATACAGAAATTCAACCCCAAGGGAAACATTTTTTTTTACAACTAATGGTCATATTTTATGAGTATAAAATTCAGTAAGTAATGCTTTCCTATAATCCAGATTGTTAGTTTTGAATATATTTTTAATTTTATTCTCGTTGCCACTTTCCAGCAATAAAGTTATGAAGACGCTGTATTATACAGTAATGTCGAGTTAATGTGTCTACAGTATCTTTTTCCTGTGCTCTGATTGGCAGGTCTGCACAAGTCTTTAACTGCACTCGCAGACGCACATTTCCAAAACAACAAAAGTACCTGGATAAATAGATAGTGCTTCACATAAGAGGGGGGGGGATTAACCCTTTAAATGTTTCCAAAAAATGTTTTGGCATCAACGTCATTCATTTAAGAGAAACGAGTCGCTGTCATGTGCCTGGCTAACAGTGTGCTCCCTGCTGCAGCCACCCGGTGCATGTGAAGGAGGAGCCCACTGAGCTGGAGGAGGACGGCCGGCCAATATCCCTCCTGGCCGGCGTCACACACAGCCTGCCGCTGTCGAGCGACGACCGCGACCTGGAGGAGGATCTCCCCACCGAAGATCTGGAGTAGGCTGGATCCGAGACGGACCAGAGGGGCGGGACACGGCGAGCTCAATCCCGAGCCCTCTCGTCAGCGTGAAGAGGAAAAAGATAGCTACACTTAAGTGAAAAGAGAGAAGAGAAAAAAAAAGAGAATGTTCTTTTTTTCAGTTTTTTGTTCTTTGTTTTGTTTTTGTTTTTAATGAAAATGCAAGCAACCATGGACAACATTTGAGAAACAGGGTTAGATGAACCTCCGTTACTTTCAGACGCAAAAACAAGACTGTGGAGCACTGCTTTAACTTCACGTGTTCCTTTTTCCACTTGGCTCAGAGGTGTAACACCACTCAAAGCATTCACACTTACACACACACACACACACACACACACACACACGCACTGGCACACGCTCATTCAATTGTCAATCCATGACTCATCATCCTCTTAAACCCTGGTTAAATCAGCCTCTATGTAGAGACCCCAGAGGTTTGGACACACGCTCTTTCCTCCTCGCTCCGCCACTCTGCATACACCCTCCTAACTGTTGTCTCGGGCTGCCTGGCGAGCCCTGCATCTCTACACCGGTTGAGAAGACACACAGGTGTGTGTGTGTGTCAGAAAAGAAAGAGGCGCACACACACAGGATCATGTGTATATAGATCTGGAGCAGTCACCTGGGGCTGTGCAGTCGTCCTCCTTCTCCTCCCCCCTTTGAGTCAATCACTTGCTTTTTCATTTTCGTTGATTTGATTGAAATGAAACTGTCGGGCTTTAAGTCGGGGAAGGAAAGGAGGGGAGGGAGGAAGAGCGCTTTCAAAGATTACCTCCAACACTTCTGCAGAGCAGGCTGGCGTCACGCGTGCGTGAGCGGGAGCGACCAGACGAAGGCGCGACACCTGGTCCCTGCCCAAACTTCTGCCCCGAGCAAGACACTTAGTGACACCTTTTAAACTCTTTGCTTCTAAGTGAGATAAAAAAAGAAGACACTTTCCTACCCGCCTCCATCCCTGCCCATCCCCCTCCCCGAAAGGACTGCAGGAATCGGACCATGCGGTGCTGTCCTTCTCCTCTCCTCCGTCGACGGATGGAGTGACGAGCTTGGAACACTTTGAGAAAGAGAAGAAAGGAGGGGAAGCAGAGAGGGAGGAATCGTCTACAGAAATATTGTGACTTAAAAAGAAAACTGTTGATTATGGAATATAACAAGAAAAAAAAAAACGTGTGGTAGCTTTGTCATTTCCTTTTTTTTATTTGATGTTATTATCATTGTTTATTTTTGAGGATCAATATTTCCATGGTGGCGTTCTGTTTCGACGTACCTTTTCTAAGGATGCTGTTTTTATTTTTGTATTGTAATTTGTTTGATTTACTCTGGTTGTTCACACCATTCCAAATGAGTATTGGCGAAAAAAAAAAAAAGAAAGAAATCGCAGTATTGTCCCAACATGTAAAACCCGACCTACTCCTGCCCCTCTCCTTTTTAGTCCCAAGTGTAGCAGGCAAGAAATTTGGAAATAGCACTTAAAGTTGCCATTATCCAGACATTATTATTTAACAGCTGAATTCTTTTTGTTTGTTTCTCTTTCATTCACTTTGTTTTTTTTTTTTTTTTGGTTGTTTATTTAGTTGAGAAATATCAGTAATGCTTTAAAAAAAAAGATTTATAATCACTGCAGTCAGAGAATACCTCATCCCACGAAGGTTCCGCCTGGAACTGTGTCCAAATCGATAAAGAAATAAGGGGGGGATTCTTTCTGTGGGACACCAAATGTGGCAACTCTGCTCGGCTCTATGGTTGTAATAGTTACTGTGTAGAAGCTATCTGCAATTCACTGTGTGAGTTTGTGTTAAAGGAATAGCACGTGAGATTTTAACCGTTTGTTTGTTTTTCCGTGAGCATAAAAAGCATTACTTTTCTCTACAGTGCCATACCAAATTTAACATTTTACTTTAATCTATTATCTGCTTATTCCCGTTTTATTTTTGTTACAGGTAACCAAAGAAATATGTAGAAAACCAAAAACCCTGTAGTTTATTTTGCCCTTTTTTGAGTTCCCTTCTTTTCTTCTTGAAGAACTGGCCAAAAGACAACAAACCAGGAGTTTGAATTATGACTATTGTATTCATATAACTATTGTTTTAAAAAGATACATGAACTTACAGTGCTGAAACCATTCCGAAAAACCAAAGTGTGTAAAGCAAACTAGAATTTGGAGACATCAAAAGCTTTTACATGAGAAGTGGTTACGAATTACTGACATTAGGTATGAGGCCAAAAAGTAGTAATAACAAACCTTGCACAGTTCCTCTGAAAAAAAAAAAAAACGAAAGAGAAAACAAAAAAAACAAAAAAAGAGAAAGCACTTAGAGGTGAAACCCTGTCTCTCCCACGCTCAGGCTAAACTGTGTTCCAAACACAAACCCAGGACTGGCCCTAACTACTGTATGAGCAGGCCCAAAATAAGGCGCTCATGACGCATTTCAAACACGACCTGAGATGCCAACAAAAAGAGATTTTGAATGCAGAAATAAAATATCTGGCTCCGTCAAAACACCTGGCTACACAGGATACTTTTCTAGGGGAAAAAAAGCTCTTTAAAACCTAAACACGCCCTCTTGATCTTCGCCTAGTTTAACAGGAGGAGGACACGTACTGTAATGTGGTTACAAAAGTCACATCTTTGGACATGGAGGAGTTATTCCAAATACATGTATCTTATGATGAGAACAATAAAGAGGGAACAAGTCAAACTCAATGAAAATATACCAATGTAAGAGGAAAACAACCAAGGGACATCATGTAATTAAAAGTCGGGTTCATATTTTCATACCTTTATGTCAAACGATCTCTTGCACTTCAGACAATTTTCTTGTTTAACGAAAGAAACTTTCTGATGACTTTTGTGTTCAAACAGGACTGTTTCCTGTCACATTAGAGATTTCTAACCAAGTACAAAGTGGCAGACGGACAGGCAGACATCTTGAAACGAGATAAAAAACCAAAAATAACACTACCTCCTTTTCAAAACGGTTCACTACATAGCCAACGGGAGACTGAACTCTCTTAAATATGTTTTTTTTTCTCTCTCCATTCTTCCTTGATAATAATAACGAATGCCAAAATTGTTGTTTCACTTACTGTATGACTGACAAACAAAAACAACTATTTGGTGATCCGGACTCCCTAACGCATCTGCTTGAGCCCAAAAACATAGAGACGTGTCACTTTCCATGGAATTTTAAAAAGACTACCTCTCCTTAAACCACATCTAAAGCACTCTCTATGTCTCAAAGTGTGTTGTGAAGTGCTCACTATATATATGAAAAAAAAAAAAAAGTTTTCTATCAGCTGTGTAAAACTGACCGTATTCCTGCACCTGATCAACACTGAGCTGTGTGAGGAGTGTGTGTTCGGGTTGTGTGTGTGCACGTCACCGTGATCGGGCTCTGCTCTGAAAAGCCAACGGCGAACTGGTCTTGGTGATGTCACAGGGAGCTGGTTGTCAAGGGGATTGATGGGTAGACTATATCAGACCCACACACACACATAGATACACAGGGGTATTCCAGAAGCATAGAGACAGGGCTATAGGTTAGTGCGACCAGAGGCTCTGACCATTCAGATATCCAAAGACCCCGCGCAGAGCAGCACCCCCTTCACCAAAACACCCCCAGAGACGCTGAGGGGACTAACACACACGTAAAGAAACGCATCACTACTACTATCCAAACCAAGAGGAACTGCTGCATACAGTGCATAGATGATCTCTGACTCGTGCTTTAAGGTACACCTGTAAACAAAGCTGTTTTATAAAGATGTAGATTGTTCACAGGTCACCATGTAACACTTCTGTTCTTTCTCCAGCTTGGCGTAACATGATGTATTCTTGTATATTAATGCTTGACTTATCTCTCCAGGGCATTCTTTCCCAAATTTTTTTTTTTTTGTCCTTTGATTTTCTCTTCTTTTTTTTCCGCACCTGATTAGCTATTGTAAAGCTTTCAGCTCTGATTCCTATACTGTACTGCTAATGCTGAAGTATATGTATTTATCATATTAAGTGCTGCAGGTATCTTGGTTTAATAGTTTTGTTTTTTGTTTGTTTCCACTTCTTCAGTTCTTCATAAAAACGTCTGGGACGCTGATTTTTTAAGTGTATTATCTCGAGAAAAAAAAAATTAAAAGAATAAAAGTTAGATCAGTGGTTTAGGTAACACCTGTTTGTATATTTATCTTAGCTAGGTCTATTTTGATACTTTTTTGTCTCTGTACTGCATTTATGCATTTTTAAGGAAAGAAAAAAAAACAAATGGAAAACAAACTAAAAAGTTACTTCATCATGTATTGATACCTCAGAAGGACTTTTTTCTCAAAGACAGGACCAAAACCTCCGAAAAGAAAAAGAGAAAAAAATGTAAGAATATGTAGCCCCTCTCTTGCTTTAAAAAAATGCAGAGCTCTAGAAAGGTATTGCTGTTGGTCCTTTCAGGTGCCAATATTGTGTCCCAGCTCCCTGTGACCCCTCCTTCTGACCCCTGACCCCCGTCATTCCTGTGCTGAACCCCGACCCGCAGAGCTGTCAATCATCTGCAGGCACCATCTGCAGGTGTGAGCGAGTAACACACCTGGCCGCTGGTGACCAGTCACAAACCCTCATCGCCCAGTCCCACCGCGGCGGGTCAGAGACTGACTCTGTGGCGTTTTTGATACTACTCCCCCCCACGTAGTCCCAATACCAAAATGTGGAATGGCTCTCAGAGATGCAGCTCATCCTCTGACTACCAAAGGTATTGCAAAGCGAACATTGCTTAGTCCAAACTCCTGAACTGTAACCAAACTGTAACCAAACCAATGCCACAACCTTAACCAAACAAAAACCGAGCTACTTCCAAAACTCTCCATCGACTTCACCGATCACCTTTACTGATAGCTGTTATCTCTCATTCGTGCGTTCATGTGATGGTGTTGTTGGACCGGCCCGTGTCGGCCGGTGACTGACTCAATGGACAAAGGGAGCCCAAATCCCAAATCCTGGTGTGTGATTGGACAGTTCTGAGGTGTCACGTGAGGGGGAAGGGACTCTCAAAGTGGAGCATTGCCTGACGGTATTATTGAGTAGACAGAATCCGATGGAACTACCACTTCAGCTCTCCTCTGGTTAAACCTTAGGAATGTGTGTACATTTTCAGCAGTGACTCTCTGTATTGTTTCTTAGTTTCAGTTTACCTGTTTACCTCTCTTTATTCTTTTTTTTATTTTATTATTTTTTTTTTTGTTCAAGTTTTTTTTTTTGTTCCGTTTCTTGTTAATTGAAAGTGTGACCCGAGTAAGAGGCGGGGCCAGGGACTGGGCGGTGGCTTTAGACAGACAGTGGAGCCCAGCCCTCTAACCCTCCACCCCCGGGTAGCCATGTAATGCCAGTCACTGCCCTTTCCTTCATGCTGTATAAAAACACACACATATATCTGTGTATTTGTAACCTGAATCTTCTTGTGTCTGTCCATGCAGACAATAAAAAACTGTACAGTAGGTCTAGTTGCATGTAATCTGTACTAATTATTGACAATGGCATTATAAAATGCAATAAAATACTTATTACACTGTCCCCAATGTGTCCTTGTTTCTTCTGCTGTAGTTTCTAATAGGCAGACATACACAGAAATACTCCTCAATTAGTATCAGTCAGCAAGTCAAGCACAAATCTAAAAGCTTAACTTCCTCCAACATTCATAAGAAGCTATAATTCTGAAAGATATTTATTATATTCAAATTATGAAATGACATGAACTCCACATGAACGTTATGTATAGTTCAAATAAATAGTCCTGTAGCAAAAACTTAAGTTCATTTGTTAAGACCATGTCAACTGATATGGATTACGTAATATAAATCTTAGAGCTGCATCAATTAATCAATATTTTGATAATCGATTAATCGAACAAAGTCATTTTTAAGGCGAAAGTTCTGTAGATCCAGCTTTCAGGTTTCTTGGCTCCTTTATAATAGTAAATTAATGATGTTTGTGTTGTGGACTGTTGGACTGGACAAAACAAATTAGGTTGATTTTTAGGTTCATTTTATAAACCAAACAACTTGTGAACATCATCATATATTTTAACCGCTGTGACAAAAATATATAACATTACACAGCAAAATGTTGTCTGCTGGTGTAGTGCTCATTATTATTAGGAGAATGACTTTGAACAGAGAAAGTTTTATAAAATTTAGCAGTTATAATCTTATGCTTTTTATACCAAAAATCCTGCTTCTTTTAGTTAGAACTTTGACACAGACAGCTACTCAATAACCCTCCAATACTGCATTAGATCATCCTTTTAGTGCCATTATTGCTTACATGGTGGCACAATTAATCCCAGCCTGACAGCAGAGCCTCATGAGGGGGCGTGGCTGCTCCGCTGGTGGCCTTTCCTCGGGGTCGAGGCCTGTGTGACTCCTGCGGCCTCGGAGGGCTCGGCGTCTGCTGTGATACAGAGAGTGGCCACCAGGAGGAGTAAACAAACTGGACAACACAAGCAGCATCTCACAAACACACAGGCAGCAACAAACATCAGCGCGGGCCCACTGACGCCGCTTTGCCGACAGGGTGGGCCAGAGAGCGCAGAACTGATACTGTAGCCGGTGGGATGGAGTGAGTCTGAGGACACAAGTGGCTGGAGTTGCAATAAGTTGATACAGCTGTTTAAAGTAAAAGAAAACAACTAGTTTTGTGTGTTTTCATTGTTTCCTCCTACTTTACCTGTCTTTCTCTCCTCCTTTTGCAGGTTTGGCTCATGCCCTGCAGCTTATCTTTAAAACACTGTGACTTGGATGTGTTGCCACAGGGAGGAAAAAAAAATGGCTGGATGTCTTTTGGAAAGTTGAGACTTTGCTTAATCTTGTGCTTTTAGTGAACTTCTCTGTTAGTCAGCTGGGAGGAAATTCACTCTTGACGCTTAAATCCCAGTGACATTTGGTTTTGGGAGAGACCCCGTCCAAAGCCTTTTACAGTCACACAAGTGCACACACACACACACACACACACACACTGGCATGCACGCATCCTGAATGCTGAGCTGAAACTTGGTAGCATATATTTGTACAAGGTAAGCCAGGGTGCAGAGCAACACACAAAGAAGTTATTCTTGGCGTGGCACAGTAGTGTTTGGCATTAACCTGATTCTGAAGCTCTGAATGCATTTCTTAATGCTCATCTGGAGAACGCTGTGAGGCATGCGCGGGTGAGTGTGTTTGTGTGTGTGTGTGTGTGTGTGTGTGCCACACGCTTTTACCCAGTCCTGTTTGCGTGTGTGCAGAAGGATTAACACTCTTTACTGCATGTGTCTGCTTGCGACTCCACCGAATCAATATGTATGTGTGTGTATGTCTGTGTGTGTGTGATGGAGTGTGCGGGCGCCGAGGGCCGCTAGCCCCGGCAGCATGGAGAGCACTGAGGTCCAGGCAGACCCTATGAGTCACAAAATAAATTTACTGAGAGCCATGCTGACATCGCTCTCTGTCTCTTCCCCCGTTCACTCACTCCGTCACCCGCTCTCTCCTCTTCCCATACATGTCTGTGGCTCAGGCTGTGGGCCGTCCTCCAAACAGTATATTGACTCACTAAAAACAACACAACATACTGTGTATCTGCTGCTGCATGCATCCACATGGATCTACTTACTCAGTTTAATGAGCTGAGACTCTCTCTCTCTCTCTTTTTTACTCACTTTCTCTTCTGTCTGCAGAAGAATTAGTGCTGGCAATGTTCTGTCCTATGCTACATCCAAGTAAACACCCAAGTTATGATATACACACTCAGTCTGGCCTAATTAAATTTAGGCCTACATAAATGCTAACGGCAATGAAGAGGAGTAATGAAAAAAACATTTAATCTTATTTGAGACACTGTTGATGAAAGAAAAAAAGCATCACGTTATATTAAAATTGTGTTCATTACTATATCCTGATTAACACTCACTGCATGGATGCAGTAAAGGAAAGGATCTGGTTTTCTTAACTGTTCATCAAAGATGAAATGATGAACTGAAGTCAATTAGTCTATAGATCATTATTTTATAAATAATAAATGTTCTTTTTTTGATAAAGGGCTTAAATGATGGGGTGACATGGGGGTGCAGTGGGCAGCACTGTTGCCTTGCAGCAGGAAGTTCTTGGGTTAGAGCACATGTGTCAAACTCAGGTCCTGGAGGGCCATGTGGGTGCAGGTTTTTGTTCCAACCAGGCAGTAACACCTGATTCTACTAATCAACCATTAGAGCTCTTGCTGAGGGCCTTCATTAGTAGAATCAGGTGTGTTACTGCCTGGTTGGACTCCAGGACCTGAGTTTGACACCCCTGGGTTAGAGCCTTTTTCTGTGTGGACTTGTGTCTGTCTGGGATTGCACTGGAGTCCGCTCCAGCTGACCCCCCGTGACCGTAGTGGGGAATAAGCAGGTATGGAGAATAGCCAACTGCAAATAAATAGCATTTTATTTGGACCGGGCAAAATATAAAAATTGTATTCAATCACATCAGTCATTTGTCATTAACTGCAGCAATCGCTGCAAATCAGTTGGGTCTTGGTTTCCATGCAAAATATGTTTAAACTATAACCATGAATCATTGTGTTGGCTTTTAGGAGGCTTCTGGTTGTTAGTGTCTCTCAGGTACGTTTCCTATAACCTCCCCTGGGAAGTCAGGAGACTGATGAGAGAGTAGAGAGGGAGAGGGAGAGGGAGAGAGAGAGAGAGAGGGAGAGACAGAGAGAGAGAGAGACAGAGAGAGAGAGAGAGACAGAGAGACAGAGAGAGAGAGAGAGAGAGAGAGAGAGAGAGGGCCCCAGCTACAGAACAAAAGCATCTTTGTGAGTGATTGGAACCACATTTTCAACCTCCTCTCTCTCTCTCTCTCTCTCATTCTCTCTCTCTATCCCTCTGCCAGTCACACCAGACTGTTCAAAACCGCTGAAACAATCCACAGCAAAAGTTTAGAATAATACCCTGAGACGGTCTCGGCAGCTTCTCTGTGTGTGTGTGTGTGTGTGTGTGTATGCGTCTCCGGTTTCATGTGCCTCTCGCGCACTCTTGCGTGGACTCTCTCCCTCCTTCAATCTGTGCATTTCTTCACGCCCGCCCCTCCCCTCCACCTCCCCGTCCCACCGGAGGCGGCGTCACGTCACGCCGGCGTCCCAGCTGCGGCCTGGGCGACCTGCTCGCTCGCCGCCGGCTCCCGGCGGAGTGGAACGCCTCTGAAGCCCCCGGAGGTCTAGAGCCAAACAAAGAGCGGGGCTCCGTGCTGTGAGGAAAAGGTAGAATTGTTTTAAACAAACCGAGGCGAGTCATGACTGCCTCTGTGAGGACAACTTGCCTCTCAGCTGAGATGTGACTGTAGAACTGCACTGCTAGAACTCACAGTCACAATGCATACACATATACATATATATCCCTGTGGAGGGAAATAGTTGCTACCTGGACAAATGAGAATTTGCACTAACATGTTTCCAGGGGGACACTACAACTGGTCCTTTCTTTGATGAAGACCAGACTTTCATTCATAATTGGGGGAACCACACACCATTTCTCTCTTCCAGGGCTCATGTTTTCACTCCACACATGGCGATGGTGCTGCAACAGGAACTGCACAACTGCTGAATGACTGGCAGCTCGCCTGTCTCTCGCAGCATCCGGGGAGGCTGTTTTTAATGAACCAGGCAGGGATCACACTCCGAGTACGGACCCCCAATGTTTTACGCGGGCCACTCGAGGCTCACGTCCAGATCGGTCGTTGCCAACCTGCCACATTCTGGCCAAAACCTGGGACAAATATGTTCCCACAAAGGTGGGCCGCATGTGTTTCCTTACATGTGGGCCACTTAAGGCTCACATCTGGACTAGTCGACGTTAACTCGACACATTTTAGCCAAAACTGGGTCATTTTTGTTTTGTGATATTTGGGCCAAATTTAGCATTTACTACATGGGCCAGTTTAGCGCTCACATCTGTTTTGTCTGGGCCAGAAGAATTCCTATAGTGCCGGATGGTTGCCTGAAATGGCCCACATCTGTATGCGATCTGGAATATTTTGACAAACACGCTTCAGACGGAGGCCGGACTGAAGGCCTACATGAAGCTCCAGTATATGATAAATAAGCAGCGACTGGTAATCTTGCAGTGGAGCCCCAAAGGAGAAAATGTCTGAGCCAACACCAGCAACCTCCAGTAGAGCTGCTCCACATGGTTTGGAGATAGTTTCTGAAAACCTCAAAGTAACATAGTAGAAAGAGCTAATCAGACATTTTTCTACAAGGTGCATCTGAGAGATTCAGTATTGCTTAGTCTTCTTCAACTAAATATTGGTGTTTGCTTCAATATGAATGATTTGGAAATCTTTTAAATATTAAAGTGTAATGAGATGTTCACAGACTAATAATATTTTGTGTACAATGTATTTTAGATTTATTGCTCAGGTTAAGTTCCAATATCAAACAAACGCTAAAAATATCCTCCCATGCTAAAATGTTAGTGTGCTCACGCAGTCTGGTGGTTATGAGGACGTGTTTTCAGTTGTTGTGTTGTAAAATTAGTGCACATGACGTGCAGTTTTGAACCCTCTCCCCTCCATCTTCTAGATATATCCAAGTCCAGATGTGGGATACCAGCACAGCCAAAAGAGCGAAAGTTTTCCAAAAGACCCTCCAGGGAGGAGCGGGGAGAAGCTTCCGGAGCGAGTGGTACCAATCTCACCCACGGTTCGAGCTCAACCCAAAGATGCAGCTTACTGTTTTGCCTTTAGGCGTTTTTCCCCCTCGCCGACACTCCCAAGTATGTGATTTTTATGGGCCTCCTGTTCTGGTTCGTGGAGATTTTGATGTAAAGTAACATTTTTCTGCCCCTATGTGTAATATGACCTCTACCTAGAAGATTAATATATTTCTATGTGAGGCAACTTCTATATTCTTCTTCTATATACTCCTCTAACTCTCAACAAGAATTAATATCAACAGATGTCATAAACAAACAACCTAATTTCTTTTGAATGCACGTTTTTCTGCTGAGGGCCGGACCAGCATAATCGGCTGTTTGTGCAGTTATTTCTGTCCCTGTGTGCACACACCGAAATTCTTACTCTACGTGTCTGTCTCATAATTGGAAGCTGATTTGATAGCACTATTGGAGGTGAGGAATGTGGAAGGACACTGCCATATTTGTCTGCTCGGTGCACCAGACACCGGCCAGTTCCAAATGTCCCCGTTCACCTCCGCGTTAAACAGCCGGCACCAGAACAAAGGTCGGCCGGCAAATCCACAGAGTGTGTGTGTGCGTAGCGTCGCTGCCTCCGCCGTCACCAATGTGCTTAAATACCATTAAATAACCGTAAAATACGGTTTAATTAAATTAACCATCGAGGACCTGTGAATGGCCGGAATTAAAATAATTATGTAAATAGTAGGCAATAGGAATGAAAGCGGACCGTAGCGAGCGCGGCGTGTGCAGCCAACGGTGCTGTGGGGTGTGAGTCATGAAAGGAAGAGGATAGTGAGCATAAGCTTTTCAGGAAGCTGATGACAAGTAAATTTCCCCGCTCTCATTGTTCACGCTGGAATAGGTGGAGGGGCTGGGGGGGGATGTCTTGTACAAACATTCAAGACTTTAATGGAAGCACAATGTAATGTCAACAGTCTTCAGGGCTCTTTTGAAGCTGGTATTTGGTTTATTTATGCGACTCCTCTCTTTTTATTACGCCATAATTGCACAGTATCGTTTCTGGCTGATGAGATGATATCGGGTGAAAAGAGGAGAATTTCCTCATTAACATGTTTAACATATTGTGATCCCGCAAATGAGCTGAAGTGATCCCTGAATTTTAATTTGATATAAATTGAGAGTGCTTTGTGGCTTCCTGTTAAAAAATCCCCCACAGTCGGTGACAGGTTGGTGAGCTCTGGATGTAAAGGGGGGCGATTTTGAATCGAATTTTGATAAAATCCTCCATTGGTGACATTTTCTTTACGGCCACTTAGACGCAGTTCATGAAGTGAGTCTGGTGAGATGAAAACGCTCCACGTAAAACGCAGCACGCCTGATGACTCCTTCCTTAGACTGAAAAACAAACAAAAGATTTCTGCCGCAGCTAGACCCACAGTAATGCTATCGTCGCCCACACAAACTTTGACCCCTGTGCCCAGACAGATTCTGAGCCCCCGCGGAGCACGAAGCCTACAAACGCTTCAGTGTCAAAAGGCCTCGGCGGATCAGATGAGTGATTGTACGCACAGATTGAAAAGGAGGTTATCAAGTTGTTAGTAAAAATAAGGCCTGTCGCAAAAAGCTGCAGAAGATTTGCTGCTGCAAATTACCCCCGGTGGCCCGGCCACGCCTTCAAGCATCAATCACAGAAAACACCCGCAATCAGCTGTAACCTCCAGGTGTCAGCATGATGTGAGCAAGAAAAAGGCCTGCAGCATTTTACGGATTCATGCGTGACCCAAGAAACAACTCTGTTTTATATATTGGTTTATCTTATTCCTTGAGCAAGCCTGAATTATATAGAAGGATAGATAGAGCATCACCACCAACTGTCATTTAATAAAAAATCAAGTGCGACCTATTGCAAAGCAGGAAAACTGAGGATATTTGTAAGTTAAGAAGTCAAAGGTGAATGTATCTGGCATGTAACTAGTGGTAAAAGCACTGGTTTGACAGCTACTGATGATTTACAGACAGAGGTTTCCCTTCATGAATCACTCCACAGTTGCCTCTTGTAAATCTTCATTTGAATGAGTGAAGGTGTGAATCCATATGATACGTATTGTCTTGCCTCTGTAGTTAATTTGCATGTTAGATAAGTGTGTTTTCAGATCATTCACTACAGATGAGGAGAAAAGAAGAAAGAAATAGAAATAAACTTCAACTCAATTTTCAATCTAATAAGAGAGTGAAAAGATTATTTGTTTAGTCGGTAAAAAGTCTCACTTCATGAAGTGGTGATTACTATGAGCTCTAAGTTCCATATTATTATTTATAGCTGGGTTTCAATATCTCTGTTTTTGGCATGGAACTGTTGCTGGATTAAAAAAAAAAAAAGATGTCAATGACATACTGTTATAAGGTGGGAGTGCATTTGTAGAAGTGTTTCTTGTAATTACTTTTTAGTGCGCTGCACATTATTATCATGACTGATGAATCATGACCCACCCCTGACAAAATAACTTAGCTTGGGCTTTTGCACAAGACGTTCGGCCCCATGCACGCCAGCCTGGGTAAGAAAATTCCCACAGTGAATCACATAAACATAAATTTTAAATGTTGACCTTGCACCGGAAAATCTCAAATTTACTCGGCTCTTGCCATGTCAGTGCACAATACATCTGGCATCTTAACAAACAAAAGTCAGTGGCGTGCAGCTATAAACTATATTTTACTAAAAGCTATACACTATAACTACAGATCTTTTATCCTGGGTTCTGGAGCAGGGCCACACCTCAAACACTCCTCTTCCTGTCATATGTCTATAAAGGTCTCCTTGCCCTGCATACCTGTTTGTTCTTGCTTTCCATGCCAAACCCTTCCTCCCTTTAGCTCTGCCTTACTCTTCTGCTGTTACTGCCATCAGGTCGCCAATAACAAAGCTCACTAGTGATATCCCCTGTTACATGCACCAGTTTGCTGGTTACTAGCATTTCTTGGGTAACATCACTTCAGTAATGCCTACCATTACATGCACCAGGTTGCACTTACACCTAATCCAGTACCATCGGGTTGCCAGTTGCAAATATAACTACTCTCACTTCATTTCATTTCATCATTTCATTATGACTATTACTGACACCAAATTGGCGGCTGTAATTACAACCAATCTAATGTTACTTCAGCACCCTCCTGCTGTTTCCATTGTTTTGCTATCTACAGCTTAATGACACCATCTTCTTCTGGTTCCATAGTGGTCAGTGGTTTCCCACCAAATGGCAGGAGATGAGATCAAACCAGTCCTCATTGCTGGCAAGAAGGTGTACGTCGCCAACCCTGAGACTACTAAAGGTCAGAGTGATTCAGTTCTGTGCTGAACACATGGTCATCGTACTATCACTGTTATTGCTGGCGAACCAACCAAACTGTCAATTACCCCCCTGTCTTGAATTTCAAACTAGATTCATATCTAAGAGCACTTTCACATCACTACTTTGATCACTTCTTCCGCACCAGGCGATAAAAATGTTACTGCAAAATTGGTCCAGTTTAAATTATAATAATAATTAATATACCCTCGCATGAGGCATCTTAAATAGTTTGTTTGACTCAGAGCAGAGTCAAGTTGACCTTTTTGGAGGTCTGGATCTGCCTTATTTCGTGCCCAGTCGAGTGTGACTGATGCTTTCACACTAACGAAAACGGACCGGACTGAACAACTACTGCCCTACGAAACTCCAGAACATCACATACAAATCTGGAAAACCGCTGAATGGGGTGAGCGATTGCTCTCACGATGCCTCTGTATTTGAGAGAAAAAAACGTAGTAAAAGTTCCATCTGGCGGCATCCAAGAGGGCAGATAAAACGTGGGCCGCTATGCAAGACTGTGCGATAAAGTGGAAACAAAGACCAAAGGCAGTGATGCCCCCTTTCTCTGCCTGAGTCCGCCACAGATTATCAGCCACGCTTTCCCTTCCAACCTCAGGATCCATGCAATGCTCAGTTATCAGATTCCCAGGAAGGGTTTAGGTTTTTTTTTTTTCCACCGAGTCCGAGATCTCTAGCGAAACCTGAAGAAGTCTTCTTCTCATTCTCATCCACAGATCACTGCTCCTCAAGTTCATAATCAATACATGACCATTCCAACTTCATTGGAGCTGCTGTCCTTGCTCATGAATTGATTCTCCAAAAAGAAAAAAATGCTATTTTTGTGGTTCTGATCACCAACTAAGCGATCAAATAGACACATTGTTTTTAAGAACAAAACACACAAATCCTGCAGCAGCGGGAGAACACCCTCCGGTACCATATCTCAACAGCGATCAGGCTTTTTACGCAGTAATGTTACCTGCATCACTGCTGTCTTCACAAAGTCTGTTATTAATGAGGAAACATATGGTTGCCGGGCCTCATAATTCCTCATGAAAGCCTCGTGCTGCTGTGTCTGGTTCGGGTTAAGGGGTAATTATATGACAGTATAGTTCAGCCCAACTAGTTTGTAGCCTGGAGGAAGCACAATCACTGCTGACTGTAGCTTCCTGTCCAAGAGTTGCAGCACATAACTGTGAAGGCACGTACAGTATAGTAGGAGTAGAGAGAGGGAGACAGAGAGAGAGAGAGACGGGTTCTGCTCATTTCTAAAGAGTTTGGAGAAGTTTGGGAACGCGGTGTGGTGAGGACTTTTCGTGTTGCAGACAGGCGCCAGCTGAGCACCGTGCAGCCCGGGACAAAGAGCGCGGAACGCGGCTGTGTGCAGGGCGCGAGCCCCCCACATCTGGTCCGGAGGAGGCGGAGAGAGAGAAAAGTATCTCCGCCGGAGGAGAAAGAGGAAAAAAAAATGCATTGAATGTTGGGAGTTTAGGTCACCTAGCCTACATGAGCCGGGGAGAACCAACTGGCGTTAAAGTGACACGACTGGAGGGAAGAAAAAGAGGAAAAGGAGGGGAAAAGGTCCCGAAAAGGGCGAGAGGTCCCACCTGGAGCGGCCAGAGAATGAATTAGCTGCACCGTGACCCAGCCGGACACTAGGTAAGAACGCTGCCTTTCTCCTTTTCTTTGCTGAGTTCCACAGTCACGGTGGGTTTTCCTGCAGGACAAACCCGGCGGATGGAGCTGAGCGTGCAGCCACTCGTTTCTCAGACATGTAAAGAAGGTGAACACGGTGCTGGCCGTCATTAGCCGTCACCGACACACTGGCTTTGCCCGCACGTTCAGCCTGAAGGTGCGTAGAGAAGACGGAGTTCGAGACTCTTTCTCAAAGTGTCATTCTCTTCTTCCAGAAACTTCTCTACACTGTTTGCTGTTTAACAAACACGACCTGGGCCCTTTAAGGTTGTTTCGGAGCGACGTTTCGTTTCGCTATTTATATATTTAGCAGTAGAAGTAGGAGAAGTAAGTGGAGCTTTCTTTTTTTGTTCAGTAAGTAACGTTTCGGGGGCAGCGGGTGCGGAGCTGCGTGTCGGGGCCGCGCAAACAGCTGTCCAGCTGCTGGCTGGGGGCGCGCGCCAAACACACGTTGGCACGTGACACGCATACTCGTATTGATTAGTTAGTCTGATCCCTCTCCCTCTAATCCAAAACACATGGATTGAGTGTTGAAGAATGGACTTACTGCAAGGCAACTTTTCTTTTTCGGTGAGACCCAAGGCTGTAGTTTTTGGGCCAATAACAACGCTCAGTCTATTATTATTTAATATTAGGCTGTAAATTCTTGCTCTTATACTCTCATCTAACTATTTGAGTAATGTTCTACAGCAGACTTGAATTTATCATGGAGTAGTTTCAAAATCTGATAGTTTTACACTCATCACATGTGCGCAGACATAATTTATCTGCTTGTTTCGGAGGCTGTGATGAATCAATTTCATTACTCTTATTCATTGATGTTTTTAAATCCAAGATTCCATTTTTTATGCTCCTCATGCTCATTTCCTTGTGACTCAGCATGACACATTGTTGTCTATTCTGGCTTCAATAAACAGATCCAGATCTATTGATTATGATGAGGAAGTTTTGTGAATATAACCATTTTTTTTCTACCTTTTGTTTTACAAAAATCTACTGCTCCATTGTAATGTTTCAATATCATGTGCCCCTACAAAAGCACTGTAGATCCTTTTAAAATGTTGTTCTCTCTATAAACAATGACCACCATCTTTGTTGTATAATGGCTAAACATATGTTTAAAGATATTAAAAAGCAATGAATTGAAGGTGAGCAATGGTTAGGCATTCATATTGTTTTACCACTAAAGCAGCAAAGCAGTCTGAATTTTCCTTTTGCGATTTCTTAATATCTGAAAGACATTCATGTTTCTTTTAGTTGAATTTGGAAGCTCCTCTCACTATAACGCACGATTAGGCAGTGGGACATTTTTAGGGTCACTCATACAGTGCTTTCTGTAATAATATTTGTGGGCTATTTCCTTTCTCAGGTTCACTCCTTGCCCCCTCACCTTCTCCCATAAGAGCCAGGCCTACGCCCATGGATGAGGAGAGGAGTGCCCCGGCCATCTCCCCAGAACCACCTGATGATGGGGACCCCAGTTCAGCTCCACAACCTGGTTCACACACAAACTCCAGCACAGAGAGAGCAAACAGCTGCCCCAACCCAAAGCCATGTCAAAGTACAGGTAAAACAACAAAAAACAGCACAACACTAAAATAATGTCTCTTTGTGTGTATGTGTTAGAGAAAGAACACTCAATGGGTGCAAACATGCCGTGATAAGCTAATATTTTGTAACATGGAGTTCAAAGAAAACTGAGACAGAAAGTAGTTTGAGAGTGATTAAGCCATTTATGAGAAAGAGGAGCTAGTGGATTGCTGCTGAGAGAGAAGACTTCTCCATGCTTTCTCATGCATGTGAACCTCATTATGGTAGGAAGTAGGCCGTTACGTGTGTGAGTCTATAACTGTATGCAACACATTTTACTTTCTTTACAAGCTACAGGAGACCATCTTATAAACAAGAAAACACTTGATGTTCTCACCATTGTGAAAAATGGTTGATGGTTGGAATAATTTTGTTGTGCTTAAAACCTTTATGGCTGGTAATTGGTATTTGCTGTGCGTGTGTGTGTGTGTGTGTGTGTGTGTGTGTGGGAGGTGCGTGACGCCTTGGATGATCTGAGGGGTCAGGACCAATTCAGCATTGTGGATCCCTGGGACTCACCAATGGGACTTTTGGGAATTTGGGAATGAACCCATGACCCTTCCCCTTTGTGTGATTGGTCATGGTTAGTGTGTGTGTTTGTTTGTGTGTGTGTGTGTGTGTGTGTGTGTGTGTGTGTGTGTGTGTGTGTGTGTGTGTGTGTGTGTGTGTGTGTGTGTGTGTGTGTGTGTGTGTGTGTGTGTGTGTGTGTGAGGGGGGATGCACTAACTCAGAGCAATAATATGCCTGAACGTCTGAAAGTGCTTCAGGTTCCCTCAACCATCAGTGAGAAAATGACAGCTCTTCCTGAGATCACAGTGCAGGTCCTACGGGGTAATTAGGGTAGGTGTGGTTAACTGTTAGGGAAGTGCAAAGAGATTTAAGTGGCTTGTTGCCATGGGAACCCGCCACAAAAATTTTGCTGGTCGATTAAGTTTTTTTGTTTTGCTTTATAAAGGCAGGCATTTTACAAAACACAAAATAAACACACGTACATCTCCGCGTTGGTGTGTGAAAACAGCATCAGAGTTAGTGATGATACACTTTCTTTGAGTGATTAAACAGCATGTTTGTTCCCAAACATTTTTTTCTGTCTGTGCTGTGCTCACACCTCAGGAAGCCATCACAGAATACAACTTTGGCTTCTATAGTTAGTCTGCTCTGTCTGGCCGACCCGTCTAGTGTGTGTGTGTGTGTGCGTGCTTGCGTGCATGTTTTGTGTGTGTGTGTGTGTGTGCAGATTGGGGGTAGGTAGGTGAGCCAGCGTGGGGAGGAGATGATTGGTCAGCCGACCACTGAGGGCAACAAGGCGCTGCTTTCAGTGCTCAGCTTCGCCCCGCCACCTCCCATTCCTCTGCCTGCAGAGTGAGAGGGCAACACAACAGACACAACTACACACGACACACAGGTACACGTCTGAGATTCGATCACACTGTGGGTGTATAGTCAGAAATGGATCATTGTTTAAGGTGGTTGAATGTCTCACATTGGGCGGCTCGTGACACATGAATTAGTGTTTCCTCAAGGATGTGATTCACGAAAACAGTTTCTAACATTAAATCTTTGTGGTTACACATGCTAATATAATACAAAAAAAATAAACTGTGAGCATTTGGTAGGGAGGTGCACAGTTTCAAAGAAGTCCTTTTTGTTAGAGTGGGAAAATGTCTTCAGAGAAACAGTAGATTTAAAAAAAAATTAAGTACCACATTTATCCACTGGGACAAATTAGCAACAACTCTGCCTCCTTTCATCCATGATGTTGCAACAGTACTTTATGCTCCCACAGATGCGTCCCTTTCAGGCGGATCATCACAAAAAGCTTGGACATAATATCAAAGACATCTGTGCAATTGAGAGCAATCTGATTAAACCATCCCTGCAACAAACAATGTCCTTTCCCCCCCTTCCTTTAATTCTGGATTATTGATTCATGTCTGTAGAACGTTGTTTCAACCCTGTTGGACCCTCTCGTCTCCTCAATCTTTTCTGCTTTAGGAGAACAGGGGCCTGCTCAGTCATTACAAGGCTGTTGAATGCAGGTGTGTGCTGACACATGTTGTGAGTGTTGCTGTCGCTCAGGCATGACGATGCAGTGAGGCTGTCTGTTTATATAGCTACCTTTTACCACTGGCACCTTTTTCACTGTATCTTTTCTCTTTCTGTTTTTTTGACACACTCTTCTGTGGATGTCTCAGTTCATCCTGCTTTCTTCCACTCCCGTTTGTTTTCATGTCAAAAAAGGAATTGGACAACACAGTCTCCATATTGCAAAAGCAGGGGTCGTAACAATAACTGCGTTTCAACAAGCTGTAAAATGTTTTAGTTGGCATCTATTTGGCTTTTGACACCTACTGTTGCTGGAAGTCAGCTGTAGCTAATTAAAGTTTAATTCTACAAGTTGGCAAGTCAAAATGAAATTCTTGGCTGGTTGTGGTCAATATGTTCGCTGCGTGCCTGTGATTGTACTGTTTCCCCTCATTCAATTCTTTTTTTTTTTTTGGTCAAAGAAACACCATTATGGTGATTGCCCCATTTTTAGACAGGTAGCTTGTTAGTAATTGGAAGTAATTAAAAGCGTAAATGACAAACAGCTGAGAAAAAGTGAATATTAGTTCAAATGTTATAGTTAAAACCTCCGAACATATCATAAACTTATCACTTCTGTAGTTCTGAATAAGCAGCTCATCCTGTCTGTGTTAAAATAAGCTTCAAACTTGTCATCAAAAAGAAAGTTCAAATAGCAGACGCAATGTTGCAAATAAAATTGCAATTCAATATTTCCCTTAAACTGTTAAGCCCTACTCCATGTGTTATGTTTCTGTAGCCTGTCTAACATTTACGTGTCCATTCTGCACATCCTCTCCTGAAATTATTCCTGTGTGTCACACACCAAACCACATTCATTGTATCTCTCTCCCTTCATTCTGGTGTTTAGACGCAGCTTTTTGCCTCCTCATCCCTTTTTAGTGCCTGACGTTTGCTGAGGCTTGTGTCTAATTTGGTTTCTCACCGAGATTGAAATAAACTAGGAGTCATTCGGAGCATTTTTACAGCCTATTTGAACTACGAAAATGAACTGGCTTTTTTTTCCCCCTTCACCACCTCACAAACATTTGAGAAACTGTTGCCGCCGCTACTCTGGTGGCCTGCTCTCTCTCTCTCTCTCTTAAATCCTCACAACCCTGTCATAAACTCTTGACAGATCGTGTCAACATGATGTGATAGTCGATCAGCGCGGAGGCTGAGCCAGAGGCCAGTTATTGCACATTTACTACCACAGTAACAAAGATAGCAGCAACTCCTTTACGTGGACGCTTGATGTCTTCTTGTGCTTTACATGTGGTGGAGGTGTTATCCTATGTAGAGCACAAATACAAGACAAAACATTAACATTTTGTGATAACGATGTCCGATTAAATTATTTTTTATTTTACAGTTGAACAATAAAACGTATTATTAACATTTGTCGTAACAATATATTTTAATGGTAAATGTAACTGAAGTTTAACGATAAATAAGACACTTAAACAAATGGTATGCCCATCAAACATTCATTACTTACATATTCATTTTGGATGCTTGCCAACCAACAAACATGCTGATACAAATATTATCATCTTTCATTTATTTATTTGTAATTTTTTGAACAAAACTGCTTTTAAAATGTATGAAAATGAATTAAAAGTCACACTTAGCTAGGATCAGTGACAGTTCAAAAATCTCTATAGGTTTACTTTAATCCACCTTTGATTTATTACTCTCAATAAATCGTGTTTTTTTAATCTATCTGTTTGGCCTGGTATCTGACTTTGAAATAGCTCCTCTTAGTCCATATCTATTTCAGAAGTTTTAGAGTTTTACATTCATGATAACCCCAATATCAGTGTCAAAATGTTATTTCACATGCTGTTTACGTATGACTGGGTGACTATTATTTTTGTACAGTACAGCATGTGTGTGTGTGTGTGTGTGTGTGTCTCTGGTGATGTGTCTATATTACAGTAAGCAACCGTGACATTTCAGGCTCTTTGTGGTAGATGCAGCACTTATTTTCCCAGGAACCCGAGGAGTCTCAGAGACAAAGTAACACAATTAAAATCCCCTTAAGCCTGTTCAACAGCAGACAGTTTTTGTCTTTAATGAGCTTGCACCGCTTCATTCTCTCAGCAGCTATAATCTCTGATTTTGGACATATTCCAGTGCTGCACTCTTAAAGCCCCTTTTGCACAATGCACGCACATGTGTGTGTGTGTGTGTGTGTGTGTGTGTGGTGCGTCCAGCTTTTGGCTGTATGGCACCAAAAACAATTGCTTCTTTTTTTCTTTTCTCTTTGTATGTGTGTGTCAGTTAGGAGACACAAATAAAAACCACACTGCGGCTGTAGTTGTGTGCTCTTTTCTTTGTATTAAGCCTCGTCCTGGTCCGAACCCCAGCGGTGCTGTGTGGTTTCAATCAGTTCCAGTCATTACTGTTGGCCTGAGAGCTACTACTGCGTCTTCTCCACTAATTGCACTCTGCTGAACATTATTCTGCTTGGTTGCTCTCCACCTCATCTCATCATGTCTTCTTTCCAATCCTTCTGACTCTAATCTCCATCTTTATGCTTTTAGAGATGAGTCAGCAGGGTGTGAGCATGGCCACCCATTTGCCAGTGCACTTTCAAGTCGGACTGCGACGGGGAATCTTATCGATTAATCAATTAATCACGGAGTCTGTAAAATGTCGGAAAATAGTGGAAAATGCTCGTCCAGATGTGTGTCATAAGCCCAGGGATATCAAGTTATTTGTTCGCCAGTCCAAAACATAAAACCATTCAATTTACAATCATGAAAGAGGAATGTGCAAAATGTTTATACAAAGTGATGCTAATTATGAGGATTGAGTTGTCATTTGAGGTTTATTCAATCAATAACATCTCAGCACAACTGGTGTAATCCAACACTTGTCAGTATTAAAGAGAGGTGCAGTTGAACATCATGTCTGTATTTGAGTTTCACTTGATTACCTCCCACATATAATGAAATGTATATGTCTTTGTCAAAAGGATGACCACACCTTAGAGACCTACTTTTGTATTCACATTAGACGTGTGTGCTACTGAAGAAGGGGAAGCTGTGGAGGAAAGCCAGAAGGACTCAGCCCTCAGAGCCTGTACCCATAAGAACAGCAGGCTGCCCTTCCATTCTGGTGATTTAACATACATCACATCAGTCGCCTGCTCATATAACCTGTGTGTGGTTGTGTGTTGAATTCATAATAACCATTACCCTATGTGATGCATATGTTTTTGCTTTAATAGTTAATGTGTTTACTAGAAGGCTGAAATTCCTCTGGATCGCCCCTTCAGGGCCACGGCCACGTGTACATAGACCAAACTACATACACACACACACACACACACACACACACATGAATACAAGTAAACAGTCAAGGATGCACAAACAAACACACACTCACCCACACGTGTAAACACACAGCCAGATCTGCTCAGTGGCTCTTGATTGCTCTGGTCTGATTTGAATTAGAGGCTCATCTTTCTCAGATCTCAGAAAAGGCTCTGAGGTCGGACGGGGGGATGTGTTTAGCTCCAACAATCGTGGTTAAGAAGGTTCACCGAGGGAAAGCTTTGACTGAATCACACACTTTTAACCCATAATACTCCGCTAGAAGCAGCAGTCGGCAGTGTTGATGTATGGAGGGTGCAGCCGACCACATGATGGAACTCATATTCATGCAGGTTTTATGCACATAATTAGATGTCTTTCATTCACTTGATAGCAAATCTTTGACAATTATTTTTTCATGCTTCCTATGACATTTAACACACTTCCAAGGAACATATGCAGGGCTTTTGTGTAAATGGGATCATGATATAATGGCCCCTTGAAAACTGCTTCCAAATATTGAGAAAAAAACAAAAATGAAAAATACATTGAGTAAAACCCACTTATGTCACTCAAAGTGCTTTTAGTTGAAATTACTTTTCTTATTTTTTTAATGAACAGTCATCAATATTTCACTATTTTGATGATGATGATAACAGCTGCCTCAATCATTGAATTATTCATGATGATGAGTTGTCTGATAACTGATTAACTAAGAGGATTATTATCAACATTAAGTGGATTATTATAAATACATGACAGAAATCTGCTCTGAAACCATCCAAGAGTGTTACACAGTAAGTAACACAGTAAATACAAGACTTTAAATAAGGATAAATGGATAGATTTATGTAATGATAGATACACATGTACACTACCTGTCAGTTACATGCATAGCCTTTTACTGAACACACATGTATCTCCAAAATAGACGTTGTCAGTGTTGAGGGCAGCAGTTCTCACAAGTGTCTTTCATATCTGAAGCAGGCTGATTGAGATTAATGGATACAACATGGGAGACAAGGCCTGAGAAATAGCTTCCACATGCAGAAGACAAACACACGGTGCACGGACAGAGCTGGTAGCTGATGCAGGATAGTAGCACTGGAGTATGAGTTAGTATCTGTGTGTGCTCGAGCATGCGTGTGTGTGTGTGTGTGTGTACAGGTATGTGTGCCGCTGTCTCATAGAACGGGAAAGCAGGAAGCACTTCCCATCCCCTCAGGTCCTGTTTACGTCTCCTTCAACTTCACACGCACCTAAATCCCAGCACACACAGAAATGCCTGTGAACGCACAGACATATGGAATCGTAAACACGGATCCTCTGCTTGAGACACTGTTCCTCTTCATCAAGGTTACCACCTTACATAACCACGTAACTCAAACCAGTAGCTTTGATGTATTTCATTTTTCAGAGAAACTAAAGATAGTATTCCTTCAGGCAGGGTAACAGTGGCTTAAAAAAACACTGGTTTCTAATCTAGATTCACTGTTTCAGCAAAACAGAACATCACAGACATTTTTTAAAAAAGCCTCACTGACATTAACAACAAATATGACACTGATTTATTGTGTGAATTAAGTAACAGATTCACTGTCAGCAAAATTTGCTTTAACTTTGACAAACAAGACTCATTGTTCTTTTGTCTTTGTTGCGACAGCTGTCGACAGTAAGTGTTACGCCGCTTTTCAGTTCATTTTAGTGGTTATTAAGTTATTTTAAGTGGGTTTATGGAAATATGGAGAACACATTGCAATAATTATCAAAGAATTCCATCTATCAGTATTAAATGGATCAACATAACCAAAAATATTTTCTTTTCCTACTACTGTACAGCTTTTGTCAAATTTGGAAAAACATATATCAGAATCAGGTATTTAAATTCTATCAACCATTCAGCTAATTTTTTCCTTTTTATCATTGTAAGAGATATTTTCAAAAATATTTATATATATATATATATATGTATATATATATATATGGGGAATTATATAGGAAGAGTTATGCCAAAAATGTGAAGGAATTTATTTGTAAGAGCAAAGATGGAATGTGAAATGAAGATGAGGAGTGTGAGAGGCAGGGGGCAGGAAAGAGAGAACAGATAGAGAAGTGAGCTGGAGTGGATAGAGTAAATAAACATACCCGGGAAGTGTTGAGTCCACGCACAGGACGTGGTTTGGTTTCTGCGTATGTGTGTGTGCGTGTGTGTGTGTGTGTGTTTATCAAACCCAGCTGGCTCCCATTTGCCCAGGAATGAGTGTGCACCTCTCAGAGGCCCAAGCCTGCCCTGCTTTGAAGGCCTCTGTGCAGTGTGTGTGTATGCTTGTGTATGCGTGTGTATGTGCTTATCTGTGCATAATAACAGCTTCATTAAAGGACGGCATGGTACCAGTGAACGCATAAAACACCCAGACATGTATTTACTGTATGTACAGAATGTGCACGTCATTTTCTAGGTTTGTACAGTGCATGCTCGCTCACACACACACACACACACACACACGGACACCCACGTGCACACATACACCCACACAGATTTCAGGTTTCACAAGCGTGCATGTAGACCCCTAAACAGTCCCAAGGGGTTGGATTTAACTGCTTCCAGATGCAAGTTCAGGACAGAGCGCACAGCAACACATAGACACACACAGACCAAATCTTCTGCTTTGTTGAAGTCAGCAGAACTACTCTGTTCGAATTAATTAAGTGCTGGTGGATGGGCAATGACATTGGAGTAGACGTGTTTACTACAAGTGGGAAAATGGCTTGTTGCTGATAACTGATAATATCCACATGAAGAGCTGCTGCTCATGCAGAAAATGTGAATTGCCTCCAGAATAAACTTAACATAAACGAAAAACTGTGTGGTCTTACCTACAACAACTGCAATGTTTTGTTTTTAAATTTGCGTTTGTGTGTTTTTAGATGTGGTCACCGCCTATACTGAGCCCCTCATATTGAGGTCAGACGTCACCCCGGAACGGTTGCTAGGCGATGATGGAGACAATTGCAAAAGCAGCCTTTCACACTCAGCGCTTACGACACCCAGCAAGAGTATCACATGTGAGTAAATAGCACACTCTCACCACCACACAAGGTCCACATGTACCGTAGAGACGCAAATGGAGAGAGGCCGGTGAGCGTTTTATTTCCATTACCGATCATTGGTCTGATGAGTCACATTGTCCTGACCTATAACAAATACAACTACACGCCCTGAAGAAATAGGTCAGGTAATCAAACACACAGACAGAAATATCTACATTGTCAGCTAAGTAGGTTAACTTTCTGATTTCTGAACCCGAGCAAGTCTGCACCCGAATCTCCATGAAATGAAAACACCTCCACTCTCCTCTTCCCTCTGCTCTGCTTTTCTTTTTTTTTTTCTTCATTTCTCTTGCTGTCTGTCTGTTTTGTTGAACCTGGGATTGTTGGGGTATTATCATGACAATGCTAGGTGAGTGTAATTGAATCTGTCTTTTTTTTTGCTTCCATTCGTAATTTTCTTGTAATTATCTGGGAATAAAGGGACATTGTGGAAAAGTAAATCCTAGATAGATCTAAGATTTAGGAAATAGGGAGGCATGGTCCTGATGTCACATTTTGGATAAACTACACTTCCACCATCAAGGTGTGTGTGGCCTAAACTTTAGAGAGAGCTATGGCCCAGCAGGTCTGTGTAATACCAGCACTGAGGTGCCCTTGAGCAAGAAATATATCAAATCAATGCAGTCTGTCATTGTCTCATTGTTTAGTCAGTGAAATGTGTTTCTTGGGTTTAGCTGAGCTTATGTAAATGAATGTTTTCTACTGCACATGCAATTATAATTCGAAGCATTTTTTAAACAGTTTATCTGTTCTCATCCACCTTCACCGTTCGTTTCACTGATATTATCTTTCCGAAGTTTGATCTTAAATCTCCCTGCTGTTTAAAAGATGTCTTTGCAACCATGTAATCACAACAGTCTGGTTTCTAGTATAATGAAAAGTGAATATAAAACACCAACACTTTTTATCTTTAATTGCCTTGAGGATATGGAAAATGCTGTTTGTTAAAAAATACTTGTTTGTTTGTTTAGTTGGATGCCTTTAGCATAAGATTCATCTCACAAGAGTCCACTTTAATACATAAATATTATGCACACAACTACATTACACATTCTTGTAGAAACTTACCACCTCTTTTTCGACAAATGGAGTGACACACAGTTGAGCGTCTTTAGTAATTTGCTTCATTACAAATGCAGACAGATTTTTGCAGTTTTCTTTCCTCTGTAACAAAACCTAGAGGCTCTCTGTCTCATATCACTGTTCATTTCATCTGTGAAACTAGATTTTAACTGATGCAACACAGTATTGGTCCCTGTGGCTGAATCATAAAAAATCTAGTTGGCAGTGGCATAGCAGTGTGAAAAATGCCTGACAGTGTCTCAGATATCGCTGTCTTTATTTAGAATTAGCTCTACCAGTCTAAACTACTTTCCAGAATCTCCAGCTGTCCAACTTGTGCCCCCCTCACCGGGTGCATCAGCGTGTCTTCTCCACAACACCTGGACGTCCTCCTTCCAGAGCCATATCACCAACCACCACTACCCCATTTCTCTCCCTAATATTCAAGTCCAGTGGTTATGTCTCAGCCACATAGACTCTCTTCCACTCACTTGATGTGCAGTCATCAATCACTCCAACCCTCTGTTTTAAAGCCAAAGGTTACGCAAGTATGCTATGTCATTACCCCACCACATATATTTTTCTTGCCTTCACTCCAATTGGAAATAAGTAGAATCTAAACCTAATTGTCATACTAGTCCTACAGTACTATGTCATTTATTCACTTAGAAGACCGAGTTCCACAATAATAACACCCACAAATCTCCAGCTAGGATGTCTCCATGCTTGGCCACTTATGTAAAAACACTGTAAAAATGTAAAACATCGGTCTAAATCTGTCCTTCCTCTCGTGTAACGAACAGAGGGACGGTGTGAGTGATGAATGCAAGGAGTGATAGAGGGGTGAAGAGAAGGGTGAGTAAGCTGACATTTGAGCATGTGTTAGAAAACTAGCATTTTCCTGGAATCCAGGTCTATCCATGGGTGACCGCCACAAACACACAAACCTGTCCCTCCATTATTTCTAGTTTGTGATAACTGAATAACTAGCACTTCAGCTAGGAAATGGATAAGAAGGTGAAAACTACCCATTTATTCTGTCTCTATTCTTCATGCTGGAAGACTAGTTTGAGCGTGATTTTTCTCTCTCCCTTTCTCTCTCTGTGCTTTATTTTACATTCCAATAAAATCTATAAATCAAGACGGCTCCATAGGTTATGCAGGAAGGGTTATGCAACTACAGTAGGCTTGGACAAAATGTACCACCATGCACACCGGTCCTCTTCCCATTTGCATTCGTTTTCCCTTCTACCTCCATCCGTCGCTTCTCTACAACTTGCAGAATCACTTCCTCCAAAGAGGTGTATTCATCACCATCTTGCTTCAACCTTCACATTCAGGTTATCGCCCAGTTTTGCTGACCTGATGTAAAACTTAAAGTCCAAAGTACTGGGTATTTGCATGGGGGTGGTGATTGGGAAATTATTGTAAGCTTTTTTACTAAAAGACTCATGAAAGGGACAGCAGCATCTGGTAATGTTAGGCAGCCTACACATTATTGAGGTTACAGCTATTGTGCCAGATGACTGTGCTGTGCTCTCTCTTCATGGTCATAAATCTTTTGACAGACAGGAATGAAGCTATCTATGGCTGCTCATGAAAAGGTTCTCACAAGAATGTGTCTTTCACAAACCTTTCCTTTACACCGCAGAACTAGACACGGTTATCCTCTTTCCCCTCTACTCTTTGTCTTATCTCGAGAAGCTAACTCCTAATATCTCCTAAAACTGCACACCATTATTTTTCATTATATGCAGATGATTGCCTACTTGTAATATCAAATATTTGGACACTACCCCAGGTGCCAAAATACTTATCTTCTTTATTAAATACATGTAGTATCTTACAATTGTTCCCCTATTTGTACAGCATTTATTCACCTCTAGTATATGACTTTACTCCAGTATCAATACAATAGTTCAGAAAAGGTTAGCTTTTTAAGCATCAAATGCTTGATAATGTTGTAATGAATCATGAAACTTGATTCTCAATTCATATAGCTCTCCTTTTTTAAGTGATTAATCCAGAAAAAAGTTATTTCTCTGCATATGACATCCTCTTTCTGTCAGCCGCTGTGTGTCTGCAGTCTGTTTATGTTTTTTCACACATGATGTAAAGCCAGTTGGCGAACTTGAACCCGCAACTTTCTTCTTTTGTGCAATTATCCAGGCTTCTGCTGTGTCTACTGTATTCCATACAGTTTGCAGAATTTGCAGAAATACCCTAACATCCTGCAGCTGTAAATGTTCTGTGTGTAGATATAGTAATTATTGGTTGAAGCTAATTCCCATCAAAACAAATCAGAAACAATTTGTCCCAAACATATATATTATCTGTCCCACATTTGGTCTGTTGGCATCTGGTCACTATCTCATCAGGACCTGTGTAGCAAAAGGGCCGAACTGACACTGTAGTGTGTTGGCCCTCTTTGATTCAATGCTAGATGGTGTCTTTTGAGTGTAAGTTCGATTTGTTTGGTCACACACTGAACAATGCTAAACTCTAAACAGTATTTGTCTCTCATGTTAACACAGACAGATCAGGCCTGCTTGCCTGTATAATTATATGTCTGTTATTTTGATTGTCCTCATTATTCCGCATTTGGTCTGTGTTGAGTTAGTTTAAGCATCTCCTGAGGGCCACCTGGGCCACTATCAGCACGATACTGCAGTCTCATCTGCTGCGGATGAGTCAATCATCATCTGTTTCCCTGGCTTTATGGGTGCGAGGACGTTATAAAAAGAGAGTGACGCAGATCTGCGGTGAAGTCATGGCTGTGTGGCATCTGTGAGCGAACGCTTGTTTGTGAGAGCGAGGATGAAGAAACAGAAGCAAAAACAGAAACATTCCCCGGGCCTGTATGTTCTGTCTGGCAGTTATGACATCAGAGCAGCAGTATGTGTCTGGCCTTGGGCCTATGGCACGCTGTCTGAGAACAATGTGCAGAGAGAGCTGTTAACATACAGTACGTGAGTGTGTGTGGTGGCCAGATTTAAACACACACACACACACACACACACATCTTGTCAGTGATGTCATGAATACTCTGCCGTCTTTGACGTCACAGTCACAGCAGGACACACATGTGCATAGATGTTAAACTGCCTATATTCATTTGGACGCACCAGGAAACAATAAACCATGCAATTCATCACTAACAAGATAACAGCAGCATTTATCTCGCTTTCACCTATTTTTTCTCAAATTGGAATATAAAAAATGATGAAATAGATAAAAGATAAATACAAAAAGAGGAGAAGGAGTTTTTATCCGCATGTGCATGTGAATACATGAAGGTGTGTTTAGGGGCTGAGTCGAGCTGTTTGTTATTAACTTGTCATCAAAGGGGAGGGCTGTGCAATGTGTTGTTGGTGGCAAGTCTAAGAGGACTGGGACGTTTAATTAGAGACCAGTCATTGTGGAACTGTTTTCATTCTCTGAACCTCTGCCTTCCAGCAATCCTCTCTTTCTTACTTGTTTCTCTGAAATAACTTTCATATTGTTCACATGTAAACACATCCACACATCCTCTATGTTGCCTGTCAGTAAGATAAGGGTGACACAGAGCTGAGTGTTGGAAAGTGCAGCTGTGCAGGAAGTGATGTCAGCAGGTCATGCCTGGGGTCACGTCTGGTTGCTGCATGGCTCAGGTCAGGGAGAATGTTGCAGCCTGTGTCGTGTTGTTCTTACTAGTCTGATGTCTTTTCCTCTTTTCTTCAAAACTCAACCAACCAAATTAAATGTTTACACACTGTTCCCATTCATCTGTCACGTGAAATTCACATAAATGAGTCAGAAGTTGCAAAGAAAAAGGTGAATCAAGTATTTTTCCAACAGTTGGGTTGAAATGAATAAAAATAGTCTTTCCAGTACTTCCAGAACTTATGGGTGGTGGGCAAGCTGTTGTTCATGTTTCATGTTTTCGTGCAAACAACAAAAACTAAGAAATGTTCTTTGTAAGACACAAACCAGTAAATCTTATGTACATCCCTGTTCTGGTCCGGGTTTAGAGGAGGCTAAACAAGTGCTAAACTTGCCCTCATTCATCCCTTCAAGGGCCCCCATAGTTTATGCTCTTGATTTGATTTGTTAATTAAATGTATGATTATTGAATTGTAAACATTTTATGGGACAGCGTCTTTACTCCAAATGGGTTGTAACAGGAACTTTGTTCAGTTTGACATTGAAATTGAAGCACAGACTGAAACATGTGAGATTAATCACTTGCTTTCTTATCCTGCTTTGTCCGAGCAAAGAAATAAAGCTGCAGTTCTACACTGCCACTGAACCCTGTCTTGTGTCTTGGCCTGTTCTTCGTCCCATGAGAGACACATCTCTTCTAGGCCATCATCACTGTCCTTAACCAGGTGGCTTCTGGTCAGCCACTATTTTTCCTCCTAGCCTGGGTCCATGTGGAGGCAACTTTAGTTACTGGGCACTCTCGCGACACGACCTGCGTTTGAGGCCTGCGTTTCTTTATATCCAGGGACATGTTTACGCTGCCTGTCTTCCTATACTGTTCCTCATGTGTAATCCTGTTAGGTGAGCATAAGCAAGTTAGTAAATGTTGAAAATTTTACGTCGGCAAGCTGTTGCGGAAATCGGTCCTTATGCAAGAAAAGCAAAAGCAAGTGCAGGCATGAACACGTCAGTCAGCTTGCAATCAAACAGCCTTTGCAGCATTACATTAGTCTGAAATTATTTAGGCTATTGTATGTACATATCAAATACCTTAATATGGTTTTGATTTGATCAGTGAATTAACAATTGGGAGTCAATCCATCTTAAATCACCTCATAATACTATATATGTGTGGTGTAGTTCAGAGCTCGGTTTTACTACTATTTCCTTTAAGAAATTACTTTTAATTCTCCCATTTGAAGGGTGCTTATGGTTATTTCCATCAATGAGCCTATAAACAGTCATCAAAATTGCAAACAGCTATGATGACTGTTTATAGTTCAGTATTTTTCAAGTGAGTTTTTGCCACTCCACTTTGCTAGAAGTGCAGCTCTCTATCGCAGCCTCAGGGGCCGAAACAAGCTCCAACAACTGAACCCAGAACCCAATTGTATTATGGCTTTTACTAAAATAAGTTTATTGTGACGCTTTGTGCATATCACGTTGTATTATCAAGTCACATTGTAACTTTATCCATCAAAACATTTTGGCCTGAATGGCAGCATTTGATCATTTGTACCTGTAAAATGAGCTAAACATCTCATGTTAAAGAGGCAGTCTTGTACATAAACTATGACAGAACTCTTCTTTCACATGACTTTTCCAATGTAATGAGTGGGTGCGACTAAACAGGCTTCATTAGCATGGTAGCGCTGGGCTGGAAGGCGGTAGAGCAGCCAGAAATGTGGGGAAATCTAATTGAAAACTGTTTTAAATAACATTTCACAGCACCAACATATAATTTTCCCATTTGCACAGTTTAAGTGCTTGACAGTTATAAACAATGCGCCCATGCAAGAGAAAAACAGACGGGAGTCAGTGGGTAAGATGTTTCTGGGAAATTGGGAAGAATGCTGTCGGGGTGTTTTAGAACCAAACAATTGGCAATTCAATACAGTCGGAGAAGACTTTGAAATGTTGTGCAATGAAGCTGACCTGTTCTTGTGCCAATAAAGCAAAGTCCGTGCCAGTGTTGCTTAATAACACAAAAATACATTTCAAGCTATAAAAGTCTGTACTCAGCATTTCTTATTCAGTATACAAAGATGGCAGAATGCACTGTAATCACTAAGAATCTGATGAAAGTCTCAGTCTCTCTGCGACAGTACATCTTCACGCTCCTGCCAGTTGACCACATTCAACACATTAACCTACATAGACAGACAAGCTGCACCGTTGGAGACGGGAGGATGAAGCAGCTGGAACAGAGACAGACAGAGTTCACAGTCATCCTGGTGACTCATTCCAGCAGAGGATAAGTAGAGAGAGATGAACAACAGTGCTCTGGTCTGGGAGGGAGGTGTGTGAGTACAGAGACGCCAGAAGTCGAGGAAGAGGTGGAGGGTGTATGAAGGGGGGGGGGGGGTGCTGTTGCATATGTGACTCATTTTTGCTCGCTCACTCTATCCAGAAACATCTGCACAGATATAATTGTACATTGTAGGTCAAAGGACCCTCAGTGGCAAACAGCGTGCAACACACACACTTGCTCTCATCATGTTAATCGACTAAACCGCAGTCAGTTGGCTCTTTTTTTTTTAGTGTTATTTTTAACTACCTCCCACCACTGAATCATTGTATTTATGAGTCACACCCATGCATCCTCCTGGTCCAAATATGCACAAGCAGTAACCTATTTCTTTGACTTTGTTTCTCTCTTTCGCCCTTACATTCTTGATCTCAGACAAAGGGACCTTGTGTGTGTGGATGTGTGTGTGTGTGTGTGTGTGTCTGTGTGTGCATTAGTGTGTGTGTGTGTGTGTGTGTGTGTGTGTGTGTGTGAGATCGCACGTGTTCTTGCATGCATATATCTGTGCGTGTGTGCGAGTGGGCCTAACCTCAAACTCAGTTTGGAGACAGTCCTGACTCCCGTTCTCTTTCTGTCTGCCTGCCTGCCAGAGCCTATATTCACACACTCACACTCACGCACGCACACACACACACACACACACACACACACACACACACACACCACAAACTCACAAGAAGTATGCATTTCTCAACAACTCACAATCCTCTGGAGGACAATACAAGCCTAAAGAGAGTACTGAAAAGCGTGCACACCATCCCTCCCTTCTCTGTAATCCTCTTCTTCTCTTACTGAGCTACATCCTGGCCAGCTCGGGGTGTTAAAATACTGTATTGTGACACGAAAAGCGAGCAACAAGCTGGACAGACAGAAAGGGAGGAGGTGAAGGGAGGGAGAGAAAGAGGAAGAGAGAGAGACATGACATAAGAGAGCAGCAGGTATTGACTTTTGACATACTTTGGTGGAGAAAGTATGGTTCCTTCTCACTACCTCTGCACACGCACGCATGCCTACACACTCGTGCTCACACACTGGCCCCGCAGCCTGCCAAACATCTGGAGTAAAGTTAGAAAACGCTGAATAAAAGAATCTTTAATAACACTGGATTTGTTATGTGACCAGGGCAGGGCCACCAGCCAATCAAAACAAGCCTGGTTGGGTTATCTGTCTCCGAGCGGTTATCGAATAGACGCTTTTATTGCCAGTCATGTTTCATAGCTGGAGCTCAGGACCACACTCTCTTTGCTTCTCATTGCAACCGTGTGTTTGTCTGAGGTGCAGTTGCTGCTATGATTTTCTGTGGATCTGTTGTATGCTGCCTTGCCCTGTTAAGCCTCACTACGCCTCTCAGCACCATATGCTTTCAGGTCAAGAAAATATATAGGGCCTCAATAGGATGGTATTAAATACTACCATAATATATAAAAACCAGGCTTCCATTTTATTCTTTTTTTCAGAGTGTGTTTGGCTTGGCAAGAAAGGTGTACCTTTCTGCTTCCTCCTCTCTACAAGTGCTCAGTAGCACTTGAAGGTAAAATATACCAAGTTGTATTACTGAGCCAAAGATAACAAACGTGCATGCACATGTTTGTGACGGTAGATGCTGTATATGACGTGTCAAAACTGGATTCTTATAACATCTCCGATAATGAAGATATGAGTTTTCCAACAGACAAAAAAGTTATCATTTACTCTCTCTAACACACTTTTAATATTTTGTGTCTTTTTCTTCCCCCTGCAATCTCTCTCTTGTGTTGTGTAAGAGTCTAGACAAGTAGGATCAGGGGTCAGTTCAGCGAATACATGGCTCTTCCCATGAGTTCTTGCCTTTCGGGTGGGCTGTGTAATCTGTGCTCAGCTTCCCAGAGCCTTCTCTTCCCCGATGCTGCATCAGCATAAGTCTGCGCACACACACACACACACACACACACACACACGCACACACACAGAGGGGCCTCAGCCCTGCTTCAGAGCTTAATACTGATAAGGTTTCACACATATGAATGTATGTTATTTGATATTAATACTTGATAAGTGCTATCTTTTATTCTATCTCTCTTTCAAAATGTTAATGCTTGATGCTTTGTGTGTGACTCATGATATAAACATGATCTCTTTAATAGGAACATTAACAGATGAGGGATGTGGTGTGATGTTCCTCATACTGATACAGTTCACTTAATTAAATAGTATTCAGTTAAAAAGGACTGCAACTAATGACCATTTTTACAATTGATTATGCTGTTGTTTATTTCTATATCTTTTAGTTGTTGGTCTATCAAATGACAGAAAATGGCCCAAGGTGATGTCTTCAAATGCGTTATTTTGTCTTGACAAACTATCCACAACCCAAAGAGACTAAAAAATAATTGTCAAACAACTTTGTCAGGTTGATTTTTTTTTTTAAATAATCAACAGAATAATTGGAGTCGGAAATAGTTGACAAGTAATAGTTGCAATTAATCTTAGTGATTTATCAAGAAGGGCGACACGGTGGTGCGGTGGGTAGCACTGTTGCCTCACAGCAAGAAGGTCGCAGGTTCAAGACCGCCTTGGGGCCTGGGTCTGGGGCCTTTCTGTGTGGAGTTTGCATGTTCTCCCCGTGTCTGCGTGGGTTTTCCCCGGGTACTCCGGTTTCCTCCCACAATACAAAAAACATGCTCAGGTTAATTGGTAAAACTCTAAATTGCCCATAGGTGTGAGTGTGAGAGTGAATGGTGTGTGAATGGTGTGTGTGCCCCACGATTGGCTGGCGACCATCTGGGGTGTATCCCTGCCTCTCGCCTTAACGCGCTGGGATAGGCTCCAGCAGACCCCTGCGACCCCGAAAGGGAATAAGCGGGATAGACAATGGATGGATGGATTTATCAAGAAATAGTGTCAAACATTTACTGGTCCATCTACTCAAATGTGCTAATCTTTATTTTTCTCTGCTTACTTTTTCATCAAATTTGTTTATTTGACTGTAGTCAAATAATCCATAGATCCATTATAATAAAAAAAAGTCTTGAGTCAGAATGTTAATGCACATATTATTGTGATCTTCATATTCAGGAAAACCTGTGCAAAATAGTACAAATCAACACAATAAATAGAAAGCTAGCCTAATGGTGGAGTTGGAGATTTAGTCTTTTTCTTGTATTTATATAGATGTGAACACAAAAACCTCTGACAGTAAAACTACTGAACTGAACTGGACTAACCTCAGCCAAGCTCATCTGAAGTTCTTTTCAGTTTGATTAAATAACAAATGCTCATTGTCTTCAACCTGTTGTAAATGTATGTTTGTCCCTACGCAGCCCAGCCAGCAGCCAGATCTACACCCATCCAACACACCCAGCCGTGTCGGACGCAGCCCAGCAGCCAACTACGCAACGGAGCCAAGCACCATGCACACACACACTCCCCTCACACGCACTGTCCGCATCACACGCACACGCCTCACACACATGCACTCCACTCCAATGGAGTCAGGAACGGCGGCCCTCACGAGCATCCTAAACTGGGCTCTCTACCAAGAGGCGGCTCATCCACCTCCTCGTCTTCCTCGGCAGGACCCAAACACACCAAGAAGTTGCAGTCTAACCCATCCATCACCTCCCAGAGCAGCAAGAGGAGCAAGAGCAGCTCCAAGAGCAATAGCTCCCAGATTCCCACAGAGGCACAGGATGGTAAGATACAGAAACTTATGCAAACACTGGGGCATTGGGCACTGGGTGAAGGAACAGATACTGAGGTTCAACATGAAAGCTTTTTCCACCGCTTTGGTCAGAAAGGAAAAGCAAAATTCATTTTTCCCTTAGCATATTTTCTTCAACCCAAAGCCATCTATGCCATTGAGATGGCATTGACTGATCTGAGTTCAAGTGAGTACCTTTGTTGTGTTTACCTACTTTAAATTTGTAACATAAATTGCATTTATAAATCTTTACAAATGCAAACTATACATTGATCAACCAAAGTGAACAAAAGAGACATTTCTCTATTCTCATTCACAACACATTTTCCTTGTTATTTCTTTCATTGGCCTGGATGTGCTGCCCTCTGTTGCATGCTTTAAAATCCTAATAATGATGAGAAAAAAACGTTATTTTTTTTTTTTTTACATACTTCCCATACAAAAAGCAAACATTTAATACTTTGTCATGGTAATTGATTTTAAAAGGATATTCAATAAAAGAAAGTCTATAATAAGAAAAGTGGTTTAATAAAAAATAATGCTTCGCCTTCCTGATTTCCTCCAGCTGAGGGGCAGGAGGAGAAAACGCCCAGTCACCATAATAATAAGCTCTATCCAAGGAATGGCCAGGAAACACCTGCCAGAGGATCTCAGGTTGCATTCAGTCTCGTAGGAGGCCAGAAGGTCAGCTATATATTCTGGAGCTACGAGACGAAAAACTGATCTTTAATATTTACAAAAGACTAAGGCCCCAAGATCTGATCCCTGTGGAACTCTGTATTTTAGCCCACTAAATCTTGTAGATGTTCAATCAAAATAACATGATCAACTATTTCAAAAGCTATTTCAAAAGCCTGCTAACGTCTTGGCTTCTTTCAGAGGACAACCACTCCCTACACACTAGCTGCATCTTAAACATAAACTACAAGTATAAACTACGCTGAAACTCCAAGACAAGTTCACAGGTCCTCAGGAAACACTAACATTATTGTTTTATGGATGGATGGATGGATGGAAGGATAGAAGGATAAAGTTGTTGAACAAGTTGTTAAAACAACGTTAACACAAAACAATTAATCATTTCACCAATAACTTCACATACAGTAAGATAAGTAGTGTGAGTGACATGCAAAAATCGCATACATCCAATTTATCTACTTTTCTATCTACTTTTTCTATAAGAATGCATACTTTCTGCACTAATAGGAATTAGCAGAAGTTTGAAGTGGCCGATGACTGCGCAGCCTCTGCGTCACACACAAATGTACAGCACCTTTTTCATGAGTCGCATCACAAGTATTATTCCAATTCAAAGTCCACATTCAGTCGACTCCTGAGATGACCAGCTGGTCAGCCTCCCTGCTACTGTAAACATCTTTCTTTATCCTGGGGAGCCCATGACCCAATGTACCGGTCTTTGGAGCTTTTTGGTATTTACCACAAGCTGTAATGTCTCTTTTGAGCAGTACGGTGTGTAATAATTAGTTTTGGAAGCTAAATGATGGTCTCACAGATGAAATATAAGTGAGGCAGCAGGAAGCCTGGACAAGACAGGAGCAAGCTGTCGAGCACAAATTCTCATGAACCAAATGTTGGGAAGCTGAGCCCCATTAAATAAAATCGATTATCCAGCATGTCTGTGATGTCCTCCTGAACCCATCCAACTCCCTTTGCTGGAAGAAAGATGGATATCTAGCTTGCCTTCTGTCCCAAAAGTGAGAGAGACCCCGTAGCACATCTTCAACTCCTGGGGTTAGGGATGCCACCAATGATGCCACAGCCAAGGCCATAGCTGACACCATTTGCAGTGTGACCAGCCACTGCAAGCCCCTCCACCCAGTGAAGGAGACCATCATATTTGTTGAGACTGAGGAGAAACCAACATCAGCTGCCACTCTACCTCCTCGGGCCCGGTAGCAATGGCACAAGCCTGGAAACTGAATGTAAACCTGGTTAAGCAACTGAAGATCCCAGAAACTGTTGCCATAAAGACATTAGGGCCAGACATTGTGTTTATGACAAGCTCGCCAAGCATGTCATACTTCAGTGATCAAGGAGGCCAACGACCCCTTTGCACACTTCACCTGGACACGAGTCAAATAGCTGTGTTGAAAAACCTACACAACTAAAAAGGTCAAATAATGTATCAAACCACCTGTTTAACAAGAGTAAACGTGTGGAGAAGCACTGGTAAACTTTACT
This sequence comes from Eupleurogrammus muticus, assembly GCA_036785175.1. Classification (NCBI taxonomy): domain Eukaryota; kingdom Metazoa; phylum Chordata; class Actinopteri; order Scombriformes; family Trichiuridae; genus Eupleurogrammus; species Eupleurogrammus muticus. The sequence continues at coordinate 233,668 of JAYKQN010000023.1, forward strand.
AAACTTCAACTGCTGGCTGAGACAAACCAGCCCCTGCTCTCTACCAGCGATACCGCAGCAGTGAATCACATCAGCAGAGGGAGGACAGGAGGAAGAAATTTATACTGACTGATGTCTGTGTTCTTCATTTTTTCTAAACCTCACTCAGGACTTTGATTTCAGAAACATTCCTTATAAATATATATGCATATCTTTTATAGTTTGATGCCTAGTTCAGGATTTATCTATTTGGTAATTTATTATTCTGAGTTAGATGCTCGGTTTGACATTTTCCTGGTTCTAATTGATTTCAACGATTGTTCAGATCCTGAAGTTGTATCGGGGGGAGGAGGGGTGATATCGGATAACTTTTTCCTGGGTCCAGTATCATTATTATATTGGCCTTTAAATCCATTATTCTCTACTTAAAGTAAACATGTCAGCTGTTTCTGGTTATTTATCACATGCACGAGGTCTGTTTTTTGTTTCTTTGGTACATTTTCATCATATTGATATGTGCTTTGTCTTTTGATATAATGCTGCCTGGGGTGGTATTTTTCATATATTGGTTGTTTTTTTTTAATTTTTTTTGTCTTGGGAATAATTCATATTCATATCCCTGCAACAATTCATGTGTAGAGTTGGGATGACTATAAAATTTTACTTAACTTTGACTCGATTTTTTATTTCACTTTTTTGATTTGCATGACAAAAAACATATATATATATATATATATAAAAAATATATATTGACATGAAAGCAACATATCGACCTTTCACTCCCTGTCTCTCTTCCTCTCTAGACTGCTGTGTTCACTGTATTCTGGCCTGCCTCTTTTGCGAGTTCCTGACTCTGTGCAACATCGTGCTGGACTGCGCCACCTGTGGCTCGTGTGCGGGGGACGACTCGTGTTTCTGCTGCTGCTGCGTGACCGAGGAGTGCGGCGACTGTGACCTGCCGTGCGACATGGACTGTGGCATCATCGACGCCTGCTGTGAGTCTGCGGACTGCTTGGAGATCTGCATGGAGTGCTGCAGCCTCTGCTTCTCCTCCTGAGGCGCCAGCCGCCGCACAGGGGGAGGTGGTGATGCTGCCAATTCACATTTCCCACAAGCCCCACAACAACTTTAACCAGCATCTTATCGAAGATAGAAGAAAATGCTACTCACAGTCTTAGTTGTCTTAGCTCAGCCTGGTCCCTGTGGGTCACACTATATTGGCTGGCCTAGTTGGCTCCACAATATGTCCAATATTTCTTACAGGGTTTTCCAAGCAGGAGAGGTGACCTAATGCTGAGAGCAGTCACTGGTGAATTCTTCCTTTTTTTATTGATCAAATCATGGGAAAGTAGCCTATCCTACCTTGCATTTGCTGTTGGCTCATGGCTACACAGGTGGGTGTATGGTACAGTGTGAGTTTCAACTGTGGTCCACAAGTGCCTGCTAAGCTGTGCAGACCGACGACTGGATTATTACAATGAAGCCCCTTGTGCCGTCTGGATGACTGGAATTCACCAAGCATGAAAAATGACCTCTAAAGGCAAATGAGAAAATGGCTCCTTTTAACTGGATTTTAGCATTTACTGTTGATAAGAGCAGCAGCATAATGGGAAAATGGACGCTCAGATCTCAGTAGAAATGCTTCTATCTGTCCTTCTGTCCTTGGCAAGGTTAAAGTCTTCCAGTTTGATTGCATGCAGTGGCGTTTGCAACACACACACACACACACACATAGTTCAAGTGTGTGTGTGTTGAATCCACTGCTGTGCTTGTTGCAATGTAAAGAAAATAGAGAAAACATTAATGGTGGCTTGTGGCAATATTATAGACAAATTCCTTCTGTTAATAAGCATCTACCTTAACGGACTTATTCAGAGAAGAATGATGGGAGCCTCATTCATCCGTCTGGAGATGGGTCCCATTAAACGAGCACTGTAGGGGATGGACATCACAGAGCAAAGGTTTGACAGCATCTGCAATGGACACATTTTCTACTTAACATGAGAAAAGAGTGAGTTCTTAATCCTCATTCAGTGTTTCACATCTTGTTTACTTTTTGTTTGAGGGGCTTTGGCTGCATTCAGTGAATCTTCCTCATCTGAACGGTAGGACTGGTAGAGGATTGGAAGGCATCATCATCTCTCTCTCTTTTTTAATACATTTCATTTTTCTTTGTCATTCTTTCTATGTGAACAAAAGACCTTGGCTTAGCTTAAGGCCTGAATTTTCAACTCGAGATACCAAATCTCTATTAATCCTTGTTTTGTAGATTTTAGTTAAGATATTTGCATTTCTCCTCTAATGTGAAAATCACATTTCTGTGTTATCAGGTTTTGCCGGGCTCTCTGTAAAGCAGACATTGCTCAACATCTAATTTAATTCCTTGAGTGAAAATCTCAACGACATTATGCTAAGTTCGATCTATATGGTCGTAGTATGAATGGTACGCTTTTGATAACAGGCCCGCACTCTCATATGATCAGACGCATACCTTCTCCAACTCAGTACCTCTCGAGATGTCACCTAGATCTGTTGTGCATTTTAAAATGACTTGATACAAATCTCTTTCCTCTTTGATCAAATACTGTTTGTGCAATCATTTTTATTCTTGGAATTACTTAAGAGTTTACTTGTACTGGACCTTAGTTTCTAGACCTATAGTTACTTGTACATAGAAAGGTTTTTGCTCTGCTTATGTGGCTGTGGTTGATTAAACCCTATTTTAAGGGCTGAAATCTAACACTGTTGACCATGAATATACATCAAGACTGTAATCAACCTGACCAAAGCAGAATATGCATGTTTTGTGGAATGCAACTCAAGAACACATTGAGACTGTTTCTGTTCATTTAAGAATGAGCATGTCCTATATTATAGGACATGTTCAAACTCAACTGGGACCATATCCTGGAAAGCCCTGGAAAACAATGCAATTAAATTCTTTACAGTACAGAGAGGTTTATGAAGGGAGAACTGGATTATAAAATGTTATGTACAGAAGTTACTACAATGTATGGGTGGCAATTTAAAGATATTTCAAGCTGAATGGTGCTTCACTTGAGACTATGTTCTCTGTCACCAGACCTACCATGTCCTAAAAAGAATGAAAATATTAATAAATATCACGACCAAGCACCAAGCCCCCCCCACCCCCTCTGCACATGTGAAGGTGCAGAATCACCTTCACATCTGCAGAAACAAGAAAATGTTGCAGAGCAGTTGTGCAGGTAAAACAAACACATGAATCCAACACTTAACCTAATGCGACTTGGCTGGTCAATCTAATGTGTAGATGTCTGGATCAGCAATGCCCAGACACTTTGTCACTTTGCTATGAGTTGCATGATGGCTGATTGATCATCCTTAATTTATTAAGCTATTGTGGACACTCAGTTTCAGGCAAGGTCAAATTAAAGTCATCAGACATACACAAATGTCATGGTCACACCTCTGTGACCATGGCATTTTATGAAGTATAATGGTATATAAGTGTGTTGCCGGTCTGATGTATGAAACAGAAAAAAAAATCTCCTTCCTTAACAAAACAGTTTTTTTACCACTGGAATACAATTTTTACACCATTAACATACAAATGTTTGCTTGCTGCAGAGCTGCAATGTTAATGTTAGCGTAACTCATCTCCACTGTTGACAATGGCAAGGCTGCTATGCCTGTTAGCCGGCAGTGTTAAAACAAAGACAATATAAGTTGTTATCGTGCAAGCTACTTGGTTATAGGAAGCAATCATGATACCTGTTATCCTACATCTCCCACAGGCTCATTTTACACCTAAAACAGCAGGTTCACTGTTTTATAACCCAGCTCGATCAACATGTTGGTTTTTATCATTTCTGACACACGGAACAACTACAATCTCTGCTCAACTTTCAAGACCCTGCACCACTATGCCGCAGCTTCACACTGGACTTTAAGATAGAATCATTTGTTTAAGCCTTCAAAACATGGATAAATGCCCATAGACAGGCCTTTTTGTTCTTTTGTTCTATCAATAGAAACGGTCCCCGCCTGTCTTTCAACTATGTTTTATTTTCTTCAATTTCCTGTTTAGCAGCTGGAGAAATGAAGTCAACAAAAACTACTGTACCTGTGATAGAGATATATGTGGCTGTGCAAGCCTCATTCTAGCAGTAAGGCAGCATAAGTAATCACGTCTAACCATCCTGTGAGGTTCCTGTTTTCCAAAAGTGACTTCCCCTGAGTTTTTGCAGATGTACTGTAAAAAAAAAAAAAGTCCCTATTGCAGTGAGAAAGTGCAGCAGAGTGGGAAGTCTAAAGCTAATAGTGAGCTTGTGCTACGCAACATAAATTATGTGAAACATTTTAATAAGATCTGGGTGAACAGTGAACATATCAGTTAAGTTTAATTTAATGCTGTTGGAATAATTTTCATTAAATAGTACTTTACGTCTTCACTGAGAAGTGATTCACAATGCGTGGAGAATGAAGGCAGCGGGCCAATCTGGAGGCAGAGGAAGGAACTGATTGGTTGGTCTGGAGATGGAGAACGCCGTCTGGCAGTGGAGTCGAATGCCGGCCTTGCATTACGCTCTTTCTCTGGGTTTTAGACATGATTTCTGTGTTTGTTTCCTCATTACCAAATATTTCCCTGGTATTCAGTAACAATATTCGTACTGAAAAGTAACACAAGTTTACACTCAGTATTTTCCACATTCAGTATTTAATTTGTTTCTTCATTATGATTACCTTGACCACAGAAATTTCTAATTATTGAATTTTGTGGATTTGTAATCTTTTTTTGCGATGGAATTCAGATGTAGATTTATAAGGGCTACCCACCTCTGTTAGTAGTCCTAAATTAATCCTAGCCCAGCTGAATTATTACTTGACTGTAGTCCACTATAATGTCATTTTGTTTACACTACCCCCATTTAATGTCAATTTCAATTGCTGTCCTGGAAGTCACATTAAAATCTCTTTGTTTAATACTGAATAAATAATGTGAACTCCAGGCTATGTATCGCTCATTATTTTCACTGTTGTTCTAAAGTCTATTTACTCTATATAGGAAAAAGAAAAATGTCCGTGCAGCAAGAATCGCTTATTTATCACATAGACAGAACATTACAAGGATTATAAACTAACATGAGCACCTGGCATCCCCAGCTTCACAGCACAATCATATACCAGGAACTATTAAGGCTTCCTTTAAGGCTTTCCACCACATACAAACAATGAATAAGAATAATGATCAACAAAGGACTGCCACTCCATCAGTTCTTGCTTCACAAATTCAGCTCCCTTTTTTTTTTTTTTTTTTTTGCAAGGACAAAGTTTCAGAGATCACTTTTCAAGGCTGTTCCTTTACTTGTCCTTTCTTTAGCCCCATACATGACAACTGTAGATTTAAGGTCGGATAGGATTACTTTAACTCTGCTTCTTGACGTACATTAATTCATTTTTCAATTCACAGCAAGTAATCGTATATCCAGCACTAGTCCTTGAGATTTCAGCAACAGTCAAAAGGCAAAAGGATCAAATGCAAAGGCTGATTTTGGTCTGTTGTAGCTAGTCTCGTAATGCCATATTAAAAAAAACTGAAAACACATATTTCAATATTCATATGAGGATAAAGTGTTTAATCAAGTTAACATGCAGTATATTAGGGTATTTTTTCTGCATTTTGAGTAGCGTTGTTGCTCATCTGTTTTCTTGCTGTGTTTTATTATTTCTCCATTAACACGCAATCATCTTTTAGTATCTGAAGATTTTCTCATAACCCTACCAGATTAGCTGTATCTGAGATGAGAGGAGTGGAGGAAGAAAGAAAAAAACAGCAGAAAATAGTGCAACAACTGGGCTCATGCAGAACAGAGCCCTTTAATGTGTTTTTTTAAAAGCTTGCCAAGTCGTTCAGTAGGAATGCGTGTTCAGTCCAATACATCAATGTGTGGAGAAATGCTGGGGACTTTTACTGTTGGGAGATTTTCTTCTGCTTCTTCTGCCTTAATCTTTTCTCTCTTTATTCTCCTCATCTTGAAAGTGACCAGCACTTATGTTTCAATACCTCTTTTCAGTATTTGTGTCCATGTACGTCGGCGTGTATGTCTGTGTGTGTGTGTGTGTGTGTGTGTGTGTGTGTGTGTGTGCTGTCCACGGGTGTGACATGTTGACCATCCCCTGCTAGAAGTAGACTATGTGGACAGTTCACAGATAGGAGACCCATGACTTGGCCCTAAGGCAAGTGCTTGTAAAGGGGTCGGCTACTGTACACTGTTCACTGCTGTAGTGTGTGTGTGTGTGTGTGTGTGTGTGTATGTGTGTGTGTGCGCGTGGGGAGAAAGACAGTAGAGAAATGTGTGAGCCGATTCAAAATGACTCAGGTCAGACAGAGAGGCAATTCACACTCCTTAGTGGGAGTAGAGACAGAGGACATCGCTGGACATCTGCAACTGTTTTGCAGGAAGCCACGCTGCAGTTAACCTTCATTTCCTTTCCCATGTACACACACACACACACACACACACATATACAAACCCAGCAAATCAAAAATGATACACACACCCTCTTGAAATTTCACATGCACAAAGCGGGCACAGGGGACAAGTGGCTATTGAATATTAACCATGAAATTACAAAGGCTGCATTCTAATGGAGGTGATGAGGTCAGAAGCTGGGATGGAAGTCATAAATTAATACCCCTGACATGACAAGCCACTCGCCCTTGGCTCCCACCAAACACAGCTCTCCCCTCCTCCACTGAAGTCAGAAAGGCACCTCGAGAAGGAAATACTCAATTTATTATTAATATTGGGTCAAAGGAGTACCACAACATACAATATGCCTGATACTTTTCTGATGTGACTATTGTATGCAGAGACAACCGCGTAACCTTCCTCTGTGGATACGTCATCTATAGGGGTTATTGTTGTAAGTGCTCCTAAGGGACCTCTATTACAATGTCAGCTGTTTTGCATCCTTTGTAATCCATTCAAATCTGCTCCTTTCAGCAGTACTTTAGCGACATATTTTGTGATGACTCTTAATGGCAGCTGTTGTACACATGCACTGTTTAGGAAATGATACCGTGTGAGTTTGACAACCACAGAAAAAAAGAACATTACATTCTATTGTTGGACTCTTGCAATCCAGAGATATTTCCACTTTACTAGTGTTCACCCCTCATATATTCAATAATTCTACTATAAATTGAGTGCATATGTACATATACATACTAACCCTACAGTGCAGCAGCAACCAAAAAAAAGCGTATACATCATAAAATAGCAATAGCAAATACAATGTAATGTAATGAAATATACAAGAAATTGTAAATGATTTTAGTACAAAGTAAAAAATGTAATTGAGTGTATGAAATGAAGTGTGTCGTGACTGTAAGTTCTGAGCTGTTATTATACAGTGTGATTGCATGTGGCAGGAAAAAGCTCCTGCATCGCTCCCATCCCAGCAGCGTCCTGTAGGAGAAGGCGCCCGCTGCCTGTCCACTGTGTGATGGAGAGGGAGCTGGTCATTGTCCATGATGGATAACAGGTTTATTCAGTGTCCTCCTCGATGACTCCTCTATGATGACAACAGCAAAAGGAAATGGCTGCGGCAGCAACAGACTGGTAAAAGATCTCCAACATCTTGCTGCACGTGTTGAATATTTATTATTCAGACATGGCCTTGGGCATAGAGAATAAGCTTGTAAGATACACCGAAACCCTAAAAGTCACAAAATATTATGTATCATTCCACATTGTGAACCAAAGCTTGTGTAGCACTGCAAAAATAACAAAAAAAATAACCCTAACTTTAACCCTACCTCCCTGTAGCCCTCTAACTCGCTAACTCTCCATTTGTTATCGGACTGAATGGATCGAATTTTGTGTGACACTCAGATCATCCACCATTCTTTGCACACCACAAGAAGGGGTAGACAATGGTTCTACATCTATAAATGCATAATAATAAATTTATATCTAAACTCACACCGGATTTACGTAATGCAACACAATGCAGTTGCCATTCTGGAAGCCACACTTGTATTCATGCCACAGGGTCACCATTATCACATTCACCATCAAGTTTCAAGCTCACTTGTTTATGTGAGATTTTTGGTAAAAAAAAAAAAAATAAAAAAAAGGCCATAACTTAATTGGCCATTAAAACAAATAAAACGTGTCTGAGCTTTTGTCCAAAACTTCCTCGAGGTAATAAATATCAGCTTTGGGGTATTTTTCCAATTCAAGTCAGACAATAAAGTTGTAAAGTCAACATTACTGTTCAAGTTGGACAAAAGGCATCGCTGTCACTTCGCAATGACACACCTTGTCACTTTCTGTCGATCATGTTTTTTAAGGCCAAATATAAAACAGTGAGAAAGATCACTGCACAATTTGCTGAAACAGACAGATGGATTTAAAGTGCCAGTAAATAACTGTATAATGACTAGAAATCTAGCACGGCTGGCCATAAATCAAAGGGAGGAGAGGTCTTTTGAGGCAGCTGTATGAGTCACTGGAACTTGAGTCAATGAGTCCCTACAAAGAATCATCTCTTCCTCCCACATGTGTACATAAGAGCGGGGGGCAATGTGGGGGGCGGAGGGGGGTAAAAAGAGAAGGTGAACGTGAGGTTTTATCTTTACTTTGGCATCAAAATGTCTTTGGAATTAGGGTTTATTAGTGTTCAGATAAAATTTTCAGCTACACTTTTCTGAATCACTGACAAAACACGCTGCATTAAACGTGATTTATTGCCACTAAAAATGTTGAATCAAATACTGCTCCATAGCAACAAATCAACTTTATTAAAGGGCAAGCAACCATCTTTCACAACATGGCACACTGTGTTCATTAGACGCTGATTGCATGTTCTCCTCTTTAACGGCGTACAGCGGTGGTTTACAACAAGTTGAACTGAACCAAAATCGTGGCAAGGAGACAAGCCTGGATCAGCAACAAAAATGTGTGTGTACTGTATCGTGTTACTGCCGCTGCAGGACTACTGAGGGAACCACAGCCCAGTGGGCTCCCATGAAGCACACACACATGTACACACACACACACAAACACACATATTATTGGCAGGATTGAGACATTTGTTTCTGCTTTGGTCTCACGGAAGCATCAGCAGCAGCGGTGAAGCAGCAGCTCGAGCAGTGAGTGGGTGGAACACGGCCTGGGCGTAGAATACTGCAGATGACCAATTGCATGTGTGAGCTTTTAAAAAAAGTATCCCATACCATCTGATATGTGTTTTGACGTCAGCCAGTGTGAGAGAGTCGGAGACAAGGGAAAGCTTTCTACAGCTGCTTAAGCTCTGCTCTCTTGGTTGACGCTCTAAAAGGAGGGTTTGTGCTTAATATCTCTTCATACGACAGAAGCACAATAGCCCCTTACATCCATAATATGATGTTCTCATTACAAATGTCTGTGTCCAGCGTTCATAGCACACCCACCCCCTTACTTCATCCCTGCTCTGTGACCATTCATCATCCTTATAAAACAATGACAGATAGATTAATCCATCTATGCTGCAGGCACATCCGTTAGATAATGAATCACCTGAAAGATCTCACTCTACGACAGAGTAAAGTCATTTGGTTTCGACAGCCATGCAATACCTGTGACGCTCTGCACTGCAGCAGCTAGTCCAGAACGGCCATCCGGGGTCGGCTCAGTCATTTCCCTACAGAAGTTCAGGCAATGACTTTGAAATGGTCCTTTGGTTATATGTCTCACAATATATAAAAAGCAATAATGGGGAGATTATTCTGGATTTCTGACCATGGTGAGTAACAATTATCTATATAAGCTAGATCAAGAAAAAAAAATAATATATATATACATATATGACCTTTTTGAGCAACATACTACAGTGTGACCTTTTTTGAGCGACATACTAAAGTATAACCTCTTTTGAGCCACATACTATAGTATGACTTTTATTTTGCCAAACACCCCATTGGGGAGCTTTAGCTCAGAGGTAGAGCATTTCTCTGCCGGTTGGGAGGGTGGTGGTTCAATTCCCTGTTTTCCATGTCCGTATAGTATGACCTCTATTATGACCTTTTTTGAGAGACATAGTATACTATGACCTATTTTGAGCAACATACTATAATATGACCTTTTTTGAGCGACATACTATAGTATGACCTTTTTTGAGCAACAAACTATAATATGACGTTTTTTGAGTGACATATTATAATATGACAGTTTTTGAGCGACATACTATAGTATGACCTTTTTTGAGAGACATAGTATACTATGACCTATTTTGAGCAACATACTATAATATGACCTTTTTTGAGCAACATACTATAGTATGACCTTTTTTGAGCGACATACTATAGTATGACCTTTTTTGAGCAACATACTATAGTATGACCTTTTTTGAGCGACATACTATAGTATGACCTTTTTTGAGCAACATACTATAGTATGACTTTTTTTGAGCGACATACTATAATATGACCTTTTTTGAGCGACATACTATAATATGACCTTTTTTGAGCGACATACTATAATATGACCATCTGCCGTTTGGGAGGGTGGTGGTTCAATTCCCTGTTTTCCATGTCTGTATAGTATGACCACAAGAAAAATAATATATTATGACCCTTTTTGACTGACATACTATAGTATGACCCATTTTGAGTGACATTCTATAGTATGAGGTTTTTTGAACGACATACTAAAGTATGACCTTATATATATATATATATATATATATATATATATATATATATATATATATATATATAGATATAGATATATTATATATATATATATATATATATACAATCACTGCAGAGGTTAAGGAAACCAGGCCATGGTGATTTGAATGAAAGAGACTCCATGGCAGGAACGATATATGCTGTGAGTGAATTGTGAGATTTTTGGGGTAAAAGCCTATTCCCACTCCACTGGGCACAGGCACTCGTGCAAATTTCAACCACAACTGTAACGTTACTCCTGCCTGGACTTGAAGTCAACTTTAAAGCAAATGCAGAAATCAGTTAGGGATCATTAAAATGCTTTATCCATCCCAGCTGCCTGTGAATTCAGCAGAAAGGGAGAGAGAGGCGAACAATAAAAAAGGCAGAAATTGAAAGATGGAGGGGGGAGATATAACTCCTAACTGAATACATAATGAATGCCAAGCTAGCAAACATACAAGCAGACACACACACACACACACACACACACACACACACCATCACATCAGCCCCATCCCAGCATTGGCACTTCTCTTTCTCTCTCCCTCAGAGCTCCTGTGTCAGACAGGGGAGGTGCATACAGAGCAGACACTGCCACTTAAGAGTTGGCTTTCATCTGTGTGGGTGGGAGATGCCAGATACCCAACGCTGGCACTGCGACAATAACGCACTGCCTAAACATTGGCGCTCTGCTCGCTGGGAGTATTCCTCCTGTTTGGCTGCCGCTCTAAATCCTGTATTTTTAGGCCAGATGACTCACCCACGGCCTTGTAAAAACAGGAGGAATCATGCAACTGACATTGTAATTTATTCTAATAATGGATAATTAATCAGGGCTAATTTGCTCAACTTGTTTTTGCATTCAAGAGGATAGTGTGTTGATAGCCTGCAGCCAAATGGCAGAGTGACATGCTGCGGCAAGAAGGACGTCATTTGAGGATTAACACGAGTTTATATGGCGGAGGGAGTTAAACAGTGTGTGGTAAACATTTTACTGTACAAATGCAAAGGGGAAAAATGCCACTGGTTCAAAGTTCATAAACCTGTTAACATTCGTAAACAAATCTGATTTCATTCCACAACTTCACCTGTCTCTCCTGGCTAATAGGAGTTTCTGCACCTCAGACAGACGCTACTTAATACAATGACCAAACATTACACTTACATCAGAAATTTTAGGATGAGCCCAAAATTATTTTTTATATCATTCTCATAGTCAACAAATCCCAATGAAACCAGAAAGAGCCACTTTTTCCTCCATTTCTCAACGTTTTCTGACTTCCTGTGGCCTGAAGCCCATTTACTTCTACTGAAGATGTACATTGAAAATATTGGTCACACATATGTGGCTTAATTCAAAACCTGGGAGTAATATAGTCTGGGCTATTTTCAGCCGTGGGTAACCAACTTCACTGATCTTTCAAAAACCCCACAATATTTAACTCTATGAATATGTAAATGAGTTATATGAACAGAAAGAAGAGATTTTCAAAATACATTCCATCCATATGAACATTACAAGTCTTTTTTTTCAGTAAAAATTTTAATTTATTATATGTCTCTTGTGTGTCCAGCCACAGGTTGAGTCTTTGCCCACTACAGCTGGTCGAGGTAAAGCGGCTAGTGATTGTGAAAACAATCAGTGCAACTACATGCACAGCTTAATCACTATACTGAATATTCATTTTTTGGTATCTAAGCTTCTATCCCATGCAGATAATGTTCTTGACCTGCTTTCTTGGATGATTTTGTTCCGGGGTCAAACACCATCACATGCAATGTGCATGTCAAAACACTGCAATGTGCATGTATAATTTAACTCAAATCAATGATTAATACATTTATGATGCAGGCAGAGGTGGCTGCACCATAAATATATTATAAGAACTATAAGCCATATCCACGTCTTACACTTGTAATACATCTGTGGTTCATATGCCAAAGAAAACTGAAGTCCAATGGCATTACCTGGGTGTCCTAATTAGAGTGAGAAGTTAGAAATTGTCATGTAAACGTATTGAATGGAAGATAGAATATCATGTCTCTCTTGTGGTGAAAAAAGAGTTAATGGTGGACAACTATCTAATAACAATAGAGGACGGTTTTTCCATTAAAGCAACATGTACTAGAATGTTTAATTATTTATATTTATCTGCCATTTTTAATATGGGCAGTGCCAAATCCATCCATCCATCCATCCATTTTCTTCCGCTTATCCGGGGCCGGGTCGCGGGGGCAGCAGTCTAAGCAGGGACTCCCAGACTTCCCTCACCCCGGACACGTCCTCCAGCTCCTCCGGTGGGACCCCAAGGCGTTCCCAGGCCAGCCGAGAGACATAGTCCCTCCAGCGTGTCCTGGGTCTTCCCCGGGGCCTCCTCCCGGTGGGACATGCCCAGAACACCTCCCTAGGGAGGCGTCCAGGAGGCATCCTGAGCAGATGCCCGAGCCACCTCAGCTGGTTCCTCTCAACGTGTAGGAGCAGCGGCTCTACTCCGAGCTCCTCCCGTGTGACCGAGCTCCTCACCCTATCCCTAAGGGTGCGCCCGGCCACTCTGCGGAGGAAGCCCATTTCAGCCACTTGTATGCGCGATCTTGTCCTTTCGGTCATTACCCAAAGCTCATGACCATAGGTGAGGGTAGGAACGTAGATTGACCGGTAAATCGAGAGCTTCGCCTTCCGGCTCAGCTCCTTCTTTACCACAACGGACCGATACAGCGACCGCATCACTGCAGACGCTGCACCGATCCGCCTGTCAATCTCACGCTCCATCCTTCCCTCACTCGTGAACAAGACCCCGAGATACTTGAACTCCTCCACTTGGGGCAGAGACTCACCACCCACCCGGAGAGAGCAAACCACCTTTTTCCGGTCGAGAACCATGGCCTCGGATTTGGAGGAGCTGATTCTCATCCCAGCCGCTTCACACTCGGCTGCAAACCGCCCCAGTGCCTGCTGCAGGTCCTGGCTCGAAGAAGCCATCAGGACAACATCATCTGCAAACAGCAGAGATGAAATCCTGTGGTTCCCAAACCAGGCCCCCTCCGGCCCCTGGCTGCACCTAGAAATTCTGTCCATAAATATAATGAACAGAACCGGTGACAAAGGGCAGCCCTGGCGGAGTCCAACATGCACTGGGAAAAGGTCTGACTTACTGCCGGCAATGCGAACACAGCTCCTGCTCCGGTCATACAGGGACCGGACAGCCCTTAGCAAAGAGCCCCGGACCCCATACTCCCAGAGCACCCCCCAAAGGACACCACGAGGGACACGGTCGAATGCCTTCTCCAGATCCACAAAACACATGTGGACTGGTTGGGCATACTCCCATGAGCCCTCGAGGACCCGATGGAGAGTATAGAGCTGGTCCAGTGTTCCACGACCAGGACGAAAACCACACTGCTCCTCCTGAATCCGAGGTTCGACTATCGGTCGGATTCTCCTCTCCAGCACCCTGGAATAGACCTTACCGGGAAGGCTGAGGAGTGTGATTCCCCTGTAATTGGAACACACCCTCCGGTCCCCCTTCTTATACAGAGGGACCACCACCCCGGTCTGCCATTCCACAGGTACTGTCCCCGACCGCCACGCGATGTTGCAGAGACGTGTCAGCCAAGACAGTCCCACAACATCCAGAGACTTGAGGTACTCAGGACGGATCTCATCCACCCCCGAAGCCTTGCCACCGAGGAGCTTGCCAGCCACCTCAGTGACTTCAGCCAGGGTGATGGACGAGTCCGCCCCTGGGTCCCCAGTTTCTGCTTCCTCCTCGGAAGACGTGACAGTGGGATTGAGGAGATCCTCAAAGTACTCCTTCCACCGCCCGACAACATCCCCAGTCGAGGTCAGCAGCTCTCCACCCGCACTGTAAACAGTGTTGGTGAAGCACTGCTTTCCCCTCCTGAGGCGTCGGACGGTTTGCCAGAATCTCTTTGAGGCCGTCCGATAGTCCTCCTCCATGGCCTCCCCGAACTCCTCCCAACCCCGAGTTTTTGCCTCTGTGACTGCCCGAGCCGCGGCACGCTTGGCCTGCCGGTACTCATCAGCTGCCTCAGGAGTCCCACGAGCCAACAAGGCTCGATAGGACTCCTTCTTCAGCTTGACGGCATCCCTTACTTCCGGTGTCCACCACCGGGTTCGGGGATTGCCGCCGCGACAAGCACCACAGACCTTACGACCACAGCTACGAGCAGCCGCATCAACAATAGAGGTGGAGAACATGGCCCCCTCGGAGTCCATGTCTCCAACCTCCCCCGGGATCAGGGAGAAGCTCTCCCGGAGGTGGGAGTTGAAGACCCCCCTGACAGAGGGCTCCGCCAGACGTTCCCAGCAGACCCTCACAATACGCTTGGGCCTGCCAGGTCTGTCCGGCTTCCTCCTCCGCCAGCGGATCCAACTCACCACCAGGTGGTGATCAGTTGACAGCTCAGCCCCTCTCTTCACCCGAGTGTCCAAGACACGCGGTCGGAGGTCAGGTGGAGTGTTACCGGCTAGATATAGTCGGCCTCACCTCCACGCACAGCTTGGGCTCTGGAACCCATCTTCTTGAGAGGGGTTGGACTCTCCATTTCTCTGGCGTTGCCCGCGGGGAGCGGCGGCGAGCTGGTGTGGGCTTGCTCATTGCCCCACAGCTCAGCCGCTGCGTGTTGGGGTTCACTCCGGTGAACGAGGGGGTCGCGTCCCTGCGCCTTCGGGTCGGGGACAGGTCTCTCACTGTTGTGTCGGCCTACGGGCCAAACAGCAGTGCAGAGTACCCGGCCTTCTTGGAGTCCCTGGGAGGGGTACTAGACAGTGCACCAACCGGGGACTCCGTTGTTCTCCTGGGGGACTTCAACGCCCATGTGGGTAACGACAGTGACACTTGGAGGGGCGTGATTGGGAGGAACGGCCCCCCCGATCAGTGCCAAATCCATGATACTGAATTACCTCAGACTTTTGCCAAAGTAGTTTGCTGCTGTTTTTATTCCAATAGTATACCAGTCAACTCCTCATAATAACACATGATGGAGGAACAGAAACGCATCGTGATGAAATGGATCATAGGAGGAATGATTGCTACATGTGTGACTGTCTGCGTTGCACAGTAAAAGATGAAAGAGGTGTAATTGGTACAAGAAATTTACCAACAGGAAGAGATAAAGAGCCGCGGTGATAAAACCAAAGAGAAGAGAGAGGCGGAGAGGAAGAGAGGTATGGCTCCCTGCTGGTTTAAGGGGCGTGATTATGCAACTTTTGGCTTTCAGCCAACCCCTTCTGGCCGCTAATAAATGCCGCAATGTGGCTCAGAGGGGCACAGGGGAGGCGGAGACATGAGCCTTGCCCCCCTAACCCATTTATATCCTCCCATGGTGATGCCAGACGCCCACATCAGGCCAAGCCTTTCTGCACACTGCAAAAACTAAAATCTCAACAGATAAGAATATCTGTTTTTGGTACAATTAGTCCACTATAAAATTATATAACTATCTACCTGGAGGATAATTTATATTTATGATTTATATATATACTTCGTTTTTTCCTAATTTAGGTCAATTTTGTATTTTTTTTACTTAAAAATTGTGTACTAATTGTGCGAAAAAGCTACCGGATGTGGCCTCAACCCGTCATACAAGTTCCAACCATCAACTATGTCCCCCCGTGCATCCACCCACTTATTCTACATCGGGTCACGTTACAACTGTGCTTACGCTTTACCTTGTTCCTTTAAAATACTGGTTCCATGTGAAAAACATGAATTCAAACAGAATTTATTTACTTGTTGTAATTTTGGGTGGAAACATGAGCTCAGAAAATGACAGAGCTGAACGTTTGGAAGATGGAGAGCCAGAGGGCAGTTTAGCCCAGCAGAGTGATGTTGACTTGCGGCTAACTGTGTGTGTGTGTGTGTGTGTGTGTGTGTGTGTGTGTGTGTGTGTGTGCGTGTGTGAGAGAAAAAGCTAGCTAAATGTCAGACAGGCAGTTGGCAGGCCACACGAAAACAGGCTCCTGTTTTTGAGTCAAGCTGACTCATGCCACCTTAAGCAAACAGGGAGCACAGACCAGAGCCTTGTCCCGAGGCAAACACACAAGCGCGCACACAGAATGCAACGCTAACAAGTCAACATCTCACAGGTCTAAACAGCCTCTGGGGTTTCAGCAGCGTCTCTGTTTGGCTCTGATACACACAGGCCTGTCTACTCCTCCACTGACCTACTGCAGATCTGGAGCCCCTTCGCTGCCAGTTGAAAAAGCCGATGTGAACACATTTACTGAATGCATCCATGAAGGTGAAATCCACTAACAAAACTCTATTGTTTCCCACAGCCAGTAAAAGCAGAGAGAGAAGGGAGTGACAGAGTCAGGATTAAAAAAAAAGAGAGAATGGGGGAAAACCAAGTGTGAGAGAAAGAAAGCTTTCAGAAAGAATTATATTCAGAGGTAATGTTTTTTTGAGAGAAAGGTGAAATCCAGAAAACACACAGAGTCTGGATTAGGGGGGTGGCGGCCCTCTGGGACACACAGGAAGGGGCGCCTCGTCCACATAATCACTTATATCCTGTCATGTGTCAGACGGAGCACCTTGGACCATTATCTGTGTGTGTCAGTGTGTGTGTGCGTGTGTGTGAAAGGAAAACAAGGATACAGTGACAGCATGGTGGGTGGGTGGGTGCGATGGCAAGAATTCAAAAGGTCCAGTTGACCTCAATGCGAGTCCCACACCTCAGCGAGGGCGAAGGGAGGAGGGGTCAGGGGACGGGCAGCAGCGTGGGTTGGGGCAAAAGCTCAGAGACTATTTGGGTCATAACGCTCCCATTACCATGACAACCTCAAAGCCCATTTCCTTTTCGTGCCTGTTGCTCTTGTGTAGCTGCCCACCTGCTGCAACATGTCCACCTCAGAGCGGAGACGGCTTTAGAGCTCGGTGCAAACGGCACCACATCACAGGTCTCCATCAAAAACGCCACCGTTTTCAAGCGAAAAACCTCTCGTATGTCTTTTACATTTGTATGTGAAAAGGAAACGTAAAATCTAATCCTCGTGTAATTTATCTCAAGGCCTCCATGACCTACAGTTCACTGATATTTACAGAGTTGACCCTAAAGGGCCAGTTCCCTCCAAACTGAATTTTGTATTTGTATTTGCTAAAGTTTTGATGTATTCATATATGAGACTTTTCTCTCCAATTACGTGTGATAGAGGTAAGATGAAAAAAAAATGGATGCCAAGCTCATGCCTGGTTCATGATATCACAAAGATGGTCAGCTTGTCTATCACAACAACTATTGGCTTTATCTTGTGACTTTTCTTCTAGCCTCAGCATTTGAGGCATACTAAAGAAAATATACTATTATACTATAATATTTGTATTTCGCTGAATTTGGCAAACAAAGATCAACTGCAGTTGAAAGAAAAACAACTAGAGAGTTTCAAGTGAAATTATCTCCACTCGACTTGTGGATGGATTGCCATTGAATTTGGCTTCAAACATCCCCGTTATCAACAGGTTGGATTAATAACCATCAGATTTAGACCATCAGGTCTAAATTGAAAGGTGTCTGACTATTTGGAAGCATTTGTTTTTCATTCTGATTAGCAAACCTTCACGCGTTAAATAAGTCAAGCTAAGATGGCAAACATGAGAAAAGTTACTAACCCCTATAAGTAAAGCATCATGTAGCTTCTCGCATATTTGTAGTCTTTTTCAATGCTGCAATGATCAAAAACAAAGTTGACATCCATTGTACTGGAAAGGCAGGAGAAATCTTGTGTTTTAACATCTGGGAAAATGGAACCAAAAGTGTTTGCATGCATATTGTGAGAGTGAAACTGTTTTTTTTTAAGATAACAAGGTGAATGCTCGCCTCACATTCAGAGGCCTCGGTCTGGTCCGACCTATCCTACACACACACACACACACACACACACAGGTCGTGTCTCCACACGTCTGTGATTAAATGTACTTTAGAAAGTCCTGTGACTGAGATGGGGATTGAACACTTGATGAGTCATAGGCCTCACTCCATTATCAGCATAACAAAGGGTCGAAAGCCACCAGCAAGCTGCAGCTCGGTGTCCTATCTGTGTCTGTGGCAGGTGGGAATGAGCCTGTTCTCAGTTGCCGGCCTTGATCTGGTTCTCCTCGGGCCCGGGCTGCAAGAACGGTGTCAGCAGAGATAGCAGCAGGCAGCTCCGCAGACAGCTGGTAATGATGTCCTCTCACGCCGCACCCTGTGGATAATGGCTGTGGCGAGGCCGGCGCGCGGGGCCAGATGAAGCAGAATAATCGGCGTAGCTCTGTCCAGGGTGCAATCGTCGAGCAGCCTTGTCTACTCATCTCGCTCTGATTCTAGACTAGCGCGGTTAAGTCAGCGTAGCGTGTAGCTCATTTCACACTGTGATTCTCTTTCTCTTATCTAGATCTGCTGGCTGCCAGATTGAGTTTAGAAGAACACAATTAAGTATTTTTTCCAGATGTGATGAGAAGTTATAGGACGGGATAACTTTTTTCACTGCTGTTTTCAATGGCAGGAGTTCAGCTTAACCTCAAATCCTGCTCTGAAACAATAGCATCCGCGGTGCCAGAATACTTGTATCTCTTCTATCATTTTGACAGAGCCAACAGTCTATCTGAAAGTAATTCAACATGCCTCAATTTCCAACTTTTAAACATTTCGTTTTTTTTTTCTTGTGAACTTCATTTTCAAGGGGAAGCGGGGGTTTGCAGGTTTCAACGCTGATGAAAAAAAGAAAAATTCAAACTAGCCTGTATTATGGCTGATAATAGCTCCACGCCTGTCAGTGGTCTCCTTATGAATTTCCTGTGTGCCCCGTCTGCATGACAGCGAGGAGCGGAGCCGCGGTGTCAGCTGCTTCATGGATGAGGACATCATTGAGGCCCGAGAGCCAGATAGCTCAATTACACAGCACTGCTTCTCCTGTACTACTAACTGATTGACTGGTCAGATGGAGATATTTAAAGGTGTAGACACACACGTGCACACACACAACTTACCGGGTGCATAAAGCCCTCAGTTCAGCCTGAGCGCCCCTCTCTTTCTCTCTCTCTCTATATATTTACATATATATATATTTATATATATGCGTGTGTGTGGGTGTGTGTGCGTTTCCTCTGTCCGACGCTGCAGTGGACAGTGTTGACCTGCAAGGGAGAAGAGAGGAGGAGACGGGGAGTGGAAAAGCCAATTAAAGGAAAGATCACTTGTGTGTCTGCTGGAGTGTCTCTGAGAGCCTCTCACGGTTAACCTTTCCAGCTGGAGAGTGAGGAAACGAGAGAGGAACGAGGGAGAGGATGAAGAGGAAACTCGGCCATGGGAGATCAGGCGTTTCGACTTTAATGGTCCCTCAGTGTTAGAGTGAAGCTGGTTAATTTGCCTTCCTTCTCCGGGTACTTCAGGGTTTAGCTGTCAGGTCCGGCGCTCTGCGAGGAACTTATGCGGGAATAATAGAGGCCACACGGATGTGAGCTATTGTGTGTGTTGCTAGGAAAAGTGTGCGAGCAAAGCAGATGTTTAGAAAGAGTGCTGCTTTCTTTGGTAGTCGATTTGAGTTTGCACATAAGTAGATCACACAGTGGATCTACAGACAAGTACATGACACCGGCAGCTGTTGCTGCCGTTGTGTGTGTGTGTGTGTGTGTGTGTGTGTGTGTGTGTGTGTGTGTGTGTGTGTGAGAGAGAGAGTAAGCAGTTTTGTAGAGTATGTGAGTAGTTGCTGAATGCATTTGTGATTGTGGCTCCAAGTGGTACGTGCCATGCATCACAGCAGTGGAAGACAACACAAATTGGGGCTAAATTAATGGGTTTGTGCAGTGTGTGTCTGTGTGTATCTGTGTGTGTGTTTGGGGGGCAGGGTTTGCAACTGACTGTGTGGCAGCATAAATTGGGGTTAGATTAATGCGATGCAGATCTGCTTTTATGCTCTGACCCTCATCAGGGCAGAGATGAGCTGTGTGTCTCAATTAACCCCGGCGGCACACAGAAAGCATATATGTAAACACGTATATACACACACACTCACACATGCACGCACAAATCAAGATGCCGCCACCAGCATGGCGTTGACACACACCATAGACAGATGTAATCACGCCACAGACATTTGCACTTTTAAAATACCTGCAAATGCTGCACAGATGTACAACTTCAACCGTTTGTGAATTTACAGTAGAACTGGAAATGAAGTTCTCCTCTCCTCTCCTCTCCTCTCTAATTGTATGCATGGCATGTAGATCCCTGCAGTGAAGCCAGAATGATTGCAATTAAAGGGAATCCCTCCTTCTACCCCCCCATCACTTTCCACGCACTCTCCAATCCTCCCTCGTCCACTGCAGACTGCTGCCGATGTGAAGTACCACCACCCAGACTGGAGTGGTCTTAATCAGAGCAGAGAGTCACAAATATCTCCCTCCTCCTCCATCCCTCCTTCACCGTCTACTGTCTTTCACTAGGTCATGCCTCTGTCTCCTCTTCCCAGACACACTGACGATTTAAAAAAAAAATAAAATAAAAGAGAGAGAATACAGCGAGACGGGGACACGTGTGACCTTCAAGGTTGCTTTTACATGTGAATTCTAACGATAGAAATCCACGCAGAATACAATAAAAAGACTAATATATTATAATAAGTGTCAGAGTCGGTTAGAATTTTATCACAGTAGGTGATGAGACAGGTGTTGTGTGAAAGTACAGCCACACAACACCCGACCGGCATGTATCATGAGGAATCCCATTGTGGACATCAAGTGTGTGAGTGTGTTTCGCTGTGGGTCAAAAGAAAAGACATTGCTCCCCCCAATGGCAAGAGGCAGCATTACATGGGGTTGATGCAACTGAAGGTGAGATGGAACAGACAGGTGTGTGTGATATTGATTCACAGTGTGCATCGTGGCGAAATCTGGAAAAAAAAAAAAGGAAAGGGAAGAAAGCTTAAAGAGATGCATCCAATATTTCATTAAAGAAATGCCTGGCAGGAGGGAAACAGACAGTAAAGAGAGAGACTGTGTGTTTATGTGTGGCTCATCCACTGACTGGCCCAGATGTTAGCTAATTAACACCAGACTTAAAGACGCTCTTCATCTGGGTGATGAAATAATCAAATAATGAATTCATTAAGCCAGTGCTTGCGCAGCCTCTCATGATCTCTTAAGGGCCAGAATGACAGGATGGGGACTCAGCACATCTGCCAAAAGAATGTTGTGTGTATGTTTCACTCTTCACGATGGCATCTTTCGGACGTACATGCACATTTAACCTATTTTAGACAAAAAGTGTGTCTGGTGGCAGACGGAGGGACTTCTATTTCCCCATTGTGCGAGAACTGAAAGCCTTTATCAAACAGATTAGACCAGGGAGTGATGGCTCTATAAAGGGATCACAGCCCCAAAACCCCAGATGCACACGTGGGCCTCTGTATTTATATGTTTCATTATCTTCCTGGGCAAATGAAATTACAAAAAATCCAAATACAGTGGAAGAAAAACTTCTCTGTCTTTCTCTTTCTCTTTCCCACACGCTCTCTATTTGTGTGTGTGTGTGCGTCACAGAGAGAGAAAGATCATCTCTCATTACTGTGAGAACATCGCCCTGCGTTAACAGAGTCAGAGCAGACAGATAGATGGAGCAGTGATATGAGCTGATGGGGGCCAGCAGGGGGGAGAGACACAGCGTGACAGGAGAGAGGGATGAAGATGGTGACAGAGACGCTTCATCGTGGTTACACCACCGGCGCAAGGTGGGAGCGTTAGCTGGGCAGGGGACAGGGAGTGGTGGTGGGGGGGGCATGCACCACCTTCAAACAAAGCCATGTTCTTCTTTCTCAGACACACACACGCGGGTGCACACACGCACGCACACGCACACACAAGTCCAGGCTTCCGCAGCCCTCATTTTAAACACTCCTTTAGCCATAATCATTTTCATATAATTCACTTTCATACAATTCCTTCTCCTAATCATTATCAGGCCCACTAACGTCTTAATGACTTCATAAATTTAAGCTATAAAAAGTAATGGAGAAAGACAAATGAGATAATTAGGAATAAATCTTAGTGGAAAGCCATTTATCAAAACATGGAGAGGCCCTGAATATTCCCCACCATTAGGCTCTGCTGTAATTAACACGGGCTCTCAGTTATGAAGGAAACCTGGTAGCAGAGATATTAAGATCCAAAAGCCTCACTGTTATTAAATTGACCGATGAATCTGCGACGTATAATATGATGTGGATTATTAGGATCCTTTTTAATTAAAAAGAGCGTTAAGATTTTTTTTTTTTTTTTTTTTTTTATATATTTAAATTTTTAACGCTTTAATGGTGGCTTGAACTCATCTCTCTGTGGTTATGGGGCAATGAGACGAAGAGAGCGAGAGTAAAAGAGAATGAAACAGAGGCAGAAAGAAAGTGAGTGAATAAGGGTGCATGTGTGTTTGTGTGCGTGCGAGCGTGTGTGTGTGTGTGTGTGTGAAAGAGACAGCTGCTGCAGCAGCAGCAGCAGCAGAGAGAAAAGCAATCTCTCACACTTGTACTTTCATACTCTCCTTTGGTGAAGTACATGAGAGAAAATGGTATTCTAATTTAACAAACTCCTAACTAATGCATATACGGACTAATGCGGATACAGACAAGACACTATTAATTCTTATTATCTTTAAAAGTGTAAAATGTAATGTAATGGTTTGCTCTGATTAGTGAGAGTAAGAATCACATTCAGCGTTTTTTTAAATTAAAAACTATATTTCTACACTCTCTTCGCTCACTCACTTTCTCCCACTATCTCTCTTTCACACACATACACACGCACACACACACACACACACACACCATACAGTATATTCTCCTTTGTCCTCTAAGAACAGTCAGCCTCCACACTTTCAAAAGGACATCATGAAAAAGTCAGGGATTTTCCATTTTATTCCTTGACCTTCAATCTGGTTCTGGTTCTTGAACAATGGCCCCTTTTAAGATTCATCAGATCTCTATTGATTTTCATTTCTGTCCATTCAAAATGTACTTATTCGCTCTGTGGCTTATTTTAAAATGCTAATATGAATGTATTGTATTTGACAGGGAAGCTATGCATATTCAAAAAAAATGTCCAAATTTAAATGACTGTAATAGCTCTTAAAATTGCAGATGTTTTCATCTGGATGAAAATATTTTCGACTTTATTATAACGGATTACTGTCAGATATATGGCCTTGAAGCCTTAAATGGATGAATTATAAAATGATTGAATGTATTACATTATTAACAGTGGATGAAAAAGAACGCACATTCGTACAGGAAGCTCTGTTTGGCTGCAACGAATCGAAAGCTACAGCCACTCACAAGAAGAAGGTCTCACTGGGAAGAGAAAAGGGAGGAAGCCCTAGTTAGTGTAGGCTTCACCATATAGAGTCTGTAAAATGCTTTTGAGGGGAAAAACTCTGCTGCCTTATGCAAATTATCTTCATATAAATGACATGCCAACCTCCAATCACTGACCAATTAATGACCTCCGGGGGCATCTTGTGACACATCAACGGCACTAATTTATACTTGACAGGTCCCCTGGTGCGTGCCGGCAAAGTTCATGTTTGTGTGTGTGTGTGTGTGTGTGTGTGTAAGGTCCCCTTCTGCACCAGTTGAGCTCATTACCATGGAAACCCAGTTTGCAGATGTGTGGGTTGGTGTCGCCAAAGCAAGTATCATTGGAACATATTGTGTGTGTGTGTGTGTGTGTGTGTGTGTGTGTGTGTGTGTACCATCCCATCTATGTATTTAGGTGAGTGTTTGTGTCCATCTCAGTCCATTTTCCCCCCAAACTGATCTGTGCTCTATCTGCACTGTATCAACTTCTGTTATGTCCCATCACTCATTGTAGTTAGTACATCTCTCTCCGTCTGTCTCTACTCTGTGTGTAAGAGTGTGACTATGTGTGTGTGTGTGTGTGTGTGTGTGTGTGTGTGTGTGTGTGTGTGTGTCTCATTCACTCCCTAACTGCCTTATCAGACTTCTGCACCACCAGCTCTCATTAGAACATTAATTGAAAAAGTGTAATTAATCCTGAGAGGTGGTGAGACTGGACTATGGCCAGAGAGAGAGAGAGAGAGAGAGAGAGAGAGAGAGAGAGAGAGAGAGAGAGAGGTGGCCAGAGAGCTGGTGTGTAGTGTGACCCAACACTGCCCCCTGTCGTTGCTTTGCTGCTGCTGCTGCTGTTTCCTCGACAAACTACACCTACAGTAAATTACAGTTTGTCTGAAATGTCTTTCACAATTATTTTAACAGTTGGCAGTTTTTCAGCATGTTGAATGAAGAAAATCATACATTGTAAAGATTTGACATATTTTAAAAAGACAAGTACAAAATACACAAAATGCATTATTTAGCCTATTGGATATAATGTTTATATAATTTGAAACTAAATTATGCTATGCAACCAAATAGCAGTGAATACAGGAATAATATCTAATCCACATTGGATTAGTTATTATTTATATATTATATATATATATATATATATATATATATATATATATATATATATATATATTTTTTTTTTTTAAATTGAAAAGATTACAAATTCTAATTAAATCAGTTTTTATTTTTCTGAAAAGGTTTTAACATAGAAACTGATTTAATTTAGGGATTGTTCAACTGTCCTTAATAGTTTGTCCTTTTCTGATGCTAATAGTTGTTCGCTAAGATTAGATTGTAAAATGAAGATGAGGGAGAAGAATGCAATCAGAAATAAATGAAGAGAAGGTGTCGCGTTCCGTTTCCTGTGTGCCCCCTCTGGTGAAGGAGAAGGAGAAGGAGAAGGGGGAGCAGAAGGCCTGCTCTATTATTCTAATCCTTGGTTTTGTCTGGCTGACCTTTGGAGGGATGATTGTTTCTCATTTAGGAGTGTGAGGTGTGATCTTCCCACCCGTTTGATCCCACTCACCTGACCTTTGTAAATTGGCTGTTAAGCATATCGCAACTCGACCCTCATGCCTCACACGTGGCCTGATAATAACCACAATCCAAGCAAACTGCACCCTTGTGAGTATTTAGGCACTTAGGACACATATACAGTACATATACATACACACATGTTTTTAAGATAGGGGCCTATGGATTGGTGCACTTTATTACATTTAATTATCATAAAAGCATTGATGTCCAATGAAAAAAAGGGGGGAATGTCAGTGTGATTTCCACACAATGATATGTTTCTTGCCTTTTTCCTCTTTGCAGCGCATGTACAGTCTTCATACAGTCAGATTATAGAATGATTCATATGCATACGTGTACAAAAATACAACAATATAATTGTCCATTGTGCCGATCACCTTTTCTTGGCTTGGTTAATGAATGGCAGAGCTGAATGGCAGTGAGGTAATTTTTTTCCATCAGGCTGATGAGAGGCGAATTAAAGCCCACAGCTTGGGGTCCGCAGCACTACTACATGGGGAAGAAGGTCTGAATTCATTTGGCCTGGCCACGATTCTAATTAACAACTCAATCCCACACAGTCGTAGACAGAGAGAGGGAGAGAGAGAGAGAGAGAGAGAGAGTCAGAGTCAGACAGAAAGACAGAGGAGGTGGAGGGAGGGAGAGATCCTGGACTGTGTGGAACCATCTCTCTGTTCTGGAGAAATGTCAAAGAGATTGGTTCATCTTTAATCTCACACCGTACCTACACTATCATTTTGTGACCTCCTCTTCTCCTTTATGTTTGTGTCCGATTTTCTTTTTTTTAAACACCCCAACATATTTCATATAGAGCTCTGTGTCTCTCCTTCCAGTCCTCCGCTATTCCATGAACTCATCCTGGGCTCTGTCGGCCGTGCAGAGCGCCGTGCGTCCCGCGGTTCTCTAAAGCTGGAGGCTTATGGGGGACATTTCCCTGGATTAAAAGGATGATTTCATTAGCCTCCACGGGTGTCAGGTTTCATTCTAGGGATTAAATCCTACAGATTAGAGGCCAAGGCTATTCTCCAGCATCTCATTAATATCTAATAGCACAGGAAATGTAATTTGGAAAGCCTGTCTTTTTGATTACTAAGCAAATGTATGCTTTGCTCTTTAAGACCATAAATTGGGCTTTGAACACTGTCTCTGTCCGGGGTTTAGCCCTCATCCCCAGGCAGGGTCACACAGGCAGTCTCCCCCACAGCCAGCCGCATGACACACTAACTCAGGAAGGTCAAAGTACGCGCAGCAACTTTTATCTTGCTGCAAGCAATGTCGACTCATTCTCAGACGTTACCACCTAAACGCTCTAAAAACCATGTTATCAACTGGACCCAAAAGAGCAGCAGCGCAAGGTCACAGCCAATCTCAGTCTCTCCTGGTGTTGGGGAAGAGCTTGTTCTGAGATCAGCTTCTTCTTCTTCCTCCCCCCCCCCTCGCAGAACAGCCGAGCGCCGTCCCGTCAGCCCGCGCCGGCCCGGCCCCGTCCCCACAGAGGCCTGCTCCGAGTGCCGAGTGCCTTCTGTCAGTCAGAATGCCCCTCAGCAGCCTCCCTCACTGATGAAGTATGGACAATGGAGAACAAGGTGGGCGCAAGGGGAGCCAGCTGACTTAATGAGCCAATTTCTCAGATAATAAGATTGGTGGATATGCTAATATTTCTACCTTAAGGAGATAATTATGATGTAGAAGATAGAATATTTTATCTTAAAGCGACAGTGCACTGGTCCCAAACCTATCTGTGATTTTTTTTTCCTTCCTTATAGAGGGTATGGAGAGGATAGGAGAGGGGTGGAGGGGAGGGGAAGGGAGGGGTTGTTGGCGGCGGTGATGTTCAGATTCCTGTGTTTGAGCTGTGGGACAGTGGCAAAAACAATACCAACAGAGCCTTGATGCTCTCACTGTGTCGTGTGTTTTTTCGGGGCTGCTGCTTTGATCACGCTGAGCGTTTGACACGAGGAGGAGAGGCAGGGGACTTTCAGCCTTCATAAATATTTATCTCATCACTCGGGGCTAAATATCACAGAAGAAAGGATAAGGAGATATCAATTAATCTTTATTGTTAATTGACCCAAAAGTATACTCTTGAAAAACTGAACAACAAAAACACTGTTCGCCGCCTTCTCCCACCGTCCCCTCCTCCCCTCACTGCCTTCTACTTTCTGATACAAACTTCGTCAACTCATTTTCTCCGCCCTCGGGCTCTTGTAATAACACGCTGGTATAATTTTGTTTTTGTGTTTAACTTTCTTATCGACACAACACCCCCCCCCCCCCCCCACCACCCCCGTCATTTCCCTAAATGGAACATGTGCTGCCACCTTGATGAGTATAACTAGAGGTTAAATGATAAAATGTGTTATTGAAATGTATGCCTGGTGATTATGGCTGCAGTTCGTGGCCCATTCCAAATAGCCGGGGGCAGGCGGGAGAGATAGGGGCCTTCTGGGTTAACAGTTTAAACAGGGGGAGTGAGCGAGAGGGATTGAGTGCTGCTGGTCCGACTCCATCTCTCCCTCACTTTCTTCTCTCCCTGCTCTCTCGCTCATTTATCCCCCCACCCCTTCTCTCTCTCTTTGCCCTGTGTTTTACCATTTTAATTAGGCCATAACAAGCTCAATCATGTAATTAAGAGCTCAGCTGGACCAGAAAACAAGTCAGCCATTAGCCCCGACCAGCCCAGATTACCCACAGCAGCTGCTGAACTCAAATACACGTAACACACAGATGCCCACATATGGAACCGTCACGAATCGCAGAAATCACTAAAATCAAGGCTTCAGCTTTTTTTCTTTTTTGGCAGCAGCTCGCACAAATATTGTGATTGAAAAAATAAAGTTTTCACATCTGCCAAGGTTTGAACCAGCCTTAGGATAAACTTACAGATACACACACACACACACACACACACACACACACACACACACACACACAGGCACCTGTTTTGTACTGAGAAGAATCTCTGCAGTGACAGGTATCCCCCAGGTGTTTTGTTTCACAGAAACACTTTATTTTCTTTGTTCCCAAGAAGCTGCAAAGTGAGAGTGACAGCACGATAGCCTTTTTTTTTTTACAGAACACACACACAAACACACACACACACACACACACACACACGCACACAGACTCACGCATACAAATCTCTTTATCAGACTGATGGATGTGAGCAGCTCCCTCACCTCCTCTCAGTGAGCACCGCTGCCTTTTGTGCCTCCCTCCAGTGCCAGTGATGCCTAATAGAATTCATGTATATGTAAAGATTCTTGCATCCTATTATGTACAATAAACTGTGTGCTTTATCCGTGGCAGCACCTGGTGAGTGGCACAATCTGCCAAACACACCCTTTCCAAATCAAATTCATTTAGTTAGCCCTCCATTCAAACCCACTCATGTAAGCTATCATGTTACACTCTGATCTGAATAACTACAGGCAGGAATCTAATTCATTTCATATTCACAGCACCGCCGAACCCAGCGCTCTTACAGGCCTGTATCAGTAAATTGTCAATTGTAGATGCTCTGCCACGCAGCATTACAATGCAAACAAGGTTAGTTTTCAAACACCTGATTTGAATAAACTCAACAAGGAAACATATCAGGCGGCACTGCTTCAATGGGCTTTGTATTGCTTCCAGGAGAGGAGAGGGAGGGGAGGAACGGGTGGGAGCAGGCGGTGGAGGTGCAGGGACACTCTTTTTTTTTTTTTTTGCAGGCAGGGTGATGCTCGGCCGATAGCACCAGAGGAATGGCAGTTAATTTGAATATGGCACCTCAAGCCACAATGATTATTATCATCACCAAATCAAGGAAATAAATGAGAAGAGGGGCTCCAAAAATAGCGTTCGGAGCCTTTTGTGCATAGCAGGTATAGGCCCAGTGGGGGGGAAGGGAGAGTGTTCTCTAGCTCATTATCCAGGGCTGGGCTGAGGGAACGGAGGGATCGGGAGAGAAATTGCATTAATGTGACCACGGACACTCTTCTCATAAGCATACACACACACACACACACACACACACACACACTCTCTCATGTGATCTATCTGTCCATTTCTTCCTCTTTCTGTCTCTCACCCTCACTATATGCCCTGTTTAATTTGAGTGCCAGCGGGAGGTAATTTAGCCATGCAGCTGTCACCTGCAATGAGGCCAGAGATAGGGGTGGGAATGGTGAGAACAGATTGAAACTAGTGATGCTTGAGACCTTTCCTACCACCCCCCCCCCCCCCCCCCCCCCACACCCCACCCCCGCTTCTATCTCTCCACACAGTACTTCTTCATAAGCGCTAATAGCTTTCTTTCAATCTTTCTTTTTGGAGATAGCACATAGTCTGCATCCCTCCCTTATCCGTTTCTTGTCCTGCACCTCTGCACAATTGTCTTCCCACATTCCCCTATTCATCTGTCGCCTCTCAGCTTCCACTGTCCACTCCTTTTTTTTTTTTTTTTTTTTTTCCTTAGGCCTCTCTCTGTCCATCCGGCATCTCTGTCTGAGGCTGGAGGAGGAGATGGTGTTGGTGAGTCATCCTGGCAGTCGTTTGATTCATGCTGCTCCAGGCTCTCATCTCCCCAGAGAAATTACCAGTCATTTTAATCGGACCCACGTCTCTAATTCATTACACAACCCCATCCTGACACATGCGCGCACACGCACAGACACACACACGCTAGAAAAGCTCTCAGTCCGATAGCTACCTTCACATAGTCACCTCCGTCTTTGGTGTCAAATGGCACTTAACATCCCTGTCAGTCACACATAGTCAGAGGAGAGCTGAAGGAGAGAATGAGAGTGGGAAATGGGGCAGGGGGGCTGGGTGGTGGAGGGGGGTATTTAGCCTGCAACTCATTCCTCATCACTTTCCCACACCATCTATTAGTTCTCCACTTAGTCCTCTCTCCTGTAGCATCTGTTCTTATCGGCCTGTCTTCCTAAATGGGTTCCTACTTCTTCCTCTCATGCGCCCATCATGCCATTTCCTCTTCCTTTCACTTCCAAGGTTCACTCTACTGCAATAGTTTAATAATTTGGGGAGAACTTCACTATTAGCACCATTGCACTCATGATGGACATTTTAACCTGTCAAGCACACGTGTGTTAACCTTGAACCTGCATTTGACTAGCGGTACCACTTTCAGGGCCTTGGTGTTGTGCATGCTGGTTTACTGGAAGTCTATCTGCAATGAACAAATTCTCTTTTTATCCCCTTTTATCAATGGATGCTTTATGTGAGGAGTTAGATTTTTAAAGCCTAAAGAAATTTATGTTATGTTATGGCTTATTTTACTGTAGCATATAAAATAAAATCAGATTTGTGGCCATAACTGTTGCCAAAGTCAATCTAGAATATGATGAATCTACATATACAGTACATTTTCATAAAAATGTTAACGTATGTTAGAGATGGATGACACTTCCTTGCATGCAGAACTGTATACATTCTGACATTTACCCTCATAAGTGTTGATGGATTTGTGGGCAGACTTGATGATGCTGGGGATGTGTTTCTCCCTTACTGTAGGTTAGTATGATTTGAGCTTTCTGTGAAGACATGAAGTCTGTTGCAACCTTCAGAGCCTCTGTTGCTTTCCATGTCTGCCTTTGTCCATGTATTACAATGTCCCTGCAGTGTTCCGTGTATAGAACATTAGATGATGATGACTGAGTGATTTCTTTATTTGACTAGGGAAAGTGCATGTTAATGAACATTTTCAAGGTAGTGTATATAGGCCAGATTATAGTCAAGGGCTAATTTACATACATTGCCCTTGTGGGAAATTCACAAAAAAGAGATAATTCAACTTATATACAGCAGAATTATACATAATATGCATGCATGTATTCACATGCAAATAATCTTAAAAAAAATTCTAAAAAAGTTGGGTGATGATATTTCTGTTGTCATTTTAAGGTTAACCATTGTATCCTATACTATCTCAAAAGCTTGTTCATTTTCTTTTACAACAATGTCCTATTTGTAACAATCATGGGATGAAGTTTGAAGTGAAATCTGCCAAATTTCCTTTTTTCTTTAAAAGAGTTTGTTCTCTTCATTATTCTTCCATGGGGATTGTCTCTATAGACACATAGGTTTCCCAATCAGTAGGAAAAGGTAAGCCACCATCATTAGCTCTCAAAATCTTCAAAGTAATATTGTTTAAATAGTTTCCAGACCAACATTTCATCAGATGTCAACTGATTAAGACATTACAATATTTTAAATAATAGCTAAATGCTATTTCCCTAAAAGAACAACACACACATATATTCCCAGTATGGTCAGACAAGAAAGCCGACAATACTGAGAGATCTGCATGAAGAGACCATGATAGGATCATGCTGCAGCTTCACAACAAACCAATTAAAGACACACACACACACACACACACACACACACACACACACGTACACATCCTCCTGGAGCTGAACATCAGGGTTAAATCCAGGGTGAAAATACTCAGCTTTGTGCTTGACGCTGTTTCACTAATTACAGGTTCTTGGTGGATAGAAAGTAAAACTTTAGGGGCCACTTTCAAGTCATTATCACGCCAATGTACACATTCACACAAACACACCAGTTTGTGTGTGTTATGTAACGCTTGTTTACCAGGTAAGCGGGTGTGAAAGCATAAAGGGCAGACAGTCAATTTGCTGATGAGGAGGTGAGTGAAGGGGGGAGGGTGGATGGGGAAGGGGCCACCATGTTGGAGTCAGTTGGGACAACACAAGAGGCTTCTCCTGGCTTTAATTGGCCCTTTACATGGAGAAGAGGTTCATGTGTGTCAGCTGTCCTCTCCTCTCCTCTCCTCTCCTCTCCTCTCCTCTCCTCACCTCCTTCTTTTTCCCTCCTTCTTTCTTCTTCTTTTCCTTTCAGAGGGAGATGCGATGGGTCACTGATCAGGATTAATGGCTACGTCTTTCTGATTCTTTCTCTCACCCAACATTCATAGCCTTTCCTCTCACTTTTTCCCTAGAAGAAGAATATACAGTTGTGTTGATTGCAGAATTGATGTATAATTGTACACATATCTGATTAGAACAAATGAGACAAACACCTCTTTTAAGTTCCATGCAGGACCAAATAATTCCCCCCCCGTCGCTCTGTTCCTCCTCCTGCAGCGCTAACTTTCCCCCTTCAACCTCCCTTTAAAGAGTCCTGAAAGCAAGGCAAGGTGTACAGCTGACAGCAGGCTCTAGTGATTAAGTCTTTTCATTGGTTAATTAGCCCCTGCAGCAGTCGCACACAGGCGAGGCAAACAAGGACCGACTCACCAAACGATCAAAGACACAGCCTGTCAGGAGGCTCAAACACTCTCTGCACCTGTGGGACAGTGACACAGAAACACACACACACACACACACACACACACACACACTGTCGTACCTGTGGGACGGTCGCACTCTCTCTGTCTCATGCAAGCACACGCTCTCATCATGTGTTGTACCTGTGGGAGATTTCCCTGTGCCTCTTTAACTGAGTTGGAGTGTTGCACATACACACATCGGGACACAAGTCTTGGATGAAGAAGCACTCAGGCATGAATGGGTGCATACACACATGCACACAAACACACTTTTGTGTCTTAATCAGCACTGAAATGAGGGCACTGAATAAGGCAAAAATCCTATTTGTTATCATCCTGTTTCCCCAAGAGAATGTAGATTTTTTAAAAGTATATAAAACTGCTGTGGCTACAGATGTGGGTTAAATCAGACTGGAGTGCAAAAGGCAGTTAGATCAGATTACGAGCTGAGAAATGACCACTCTGTCTATATCAATTAAGAGAGCCACTGCTACCTGCATGATTTAGGACTTTCCCCTCTTGAACCACCTGATTCTAGCAATAAATTTGTTATCAAGCCCTCGACAAGATTCTGCTGCTTGATAAT
The DNA here is from genome assembly GCA_036785175.1 of Eupleurogrammus muticus. Lineage (NCBI taxonomy): Eukaryota > Metazoa > Chordata > Actinopteri > Scombriformes > Trichiuridae > Eupleurogrammus > Eupleurogrammus muticus. Next base: position 267,167 of record JAYKQN010000023.1, read on the forward strand.
GAGTTGACAAATAAGATATGTTTGGGTATGGTGATTCCTAAAACACACAGGGCCGTAGTTCCCCAGCAGCAGGGTTAGAGACTCATTTGTTAAGGTCAGCAGGTTCCGCACCTGGTTTTGTGAAGGTGGGGGGTATAGTACCAAAGTTGAGGGAGGAGTTAAATAGTTGTCTGATAATGATGTCTTTGACAAGTATAGCGGGGAGAAGATGCAGCAGAAAGCGGGTGGGTTTATATCCATAGGCTGCAGCAAAGATGACCTTTTTTAATTTTGGGGGGGCTTCTGTCAATATTCTGTATTCATTTGCCATATTTGTAGTAATCAATGGAGAATCTGACTATTAGATCACAATCCGTTTTACACAAGGCCCCCATTATATGGCGGCAGGAAAGTTGATAAGTAGTTGACATTTCTCAGTAGGTCATCCTGGCATTAGTTCCTTAAGTGCATTCTGTTTTTAAAATAATTTAGGGCAGTTAACCCACTTTGTATAAGTCTGCATAAGATGCTGGTCAATTGCTTCAATGTCATTTGTGACAAACTAATGGTTTAAAATTCTGATTTTGAATGATGTTGATGGACACCACAAAGGAAGGTGCACACTAAGTATAGCAGCCTCGGTGCTAGTGGCCCACAGCACTAAAGAACAGTAATGGTTATAATTCCAATAAAGAGAAAATCCAAGGTCACACTGTGAACTTCCTCCCCATCAGAAGACCACAAAGACTGCCTGAGAGAGTGCATAATATCCTCACAGCTATTTTTACCCTCAAATTAAAATCTATGACATGTTGAAATGACTGCAGTGTGCAAGAGGGGTATTCAAAGCAGACACTAATGACGCTTATTAATGGCGTGAATGAAGTCTTGACAGGTCGTGTGTCATTCTGCAGGCAATGCTCCACTGGCATAATGGCTAATGTAAGTGGGGATAATTATATATATTATACCCTGTCTTATGGTATTTTGGCAGGAGTATGAGGAGCCAGGCAGTTAGAGAGGAGAGTGAAAGCGCTTGCTCTTTTGGAGACAGAGATGTGCGTGTGTATTTTGTTGCGCGTGTGTGCGTACATGCATGTAACATATGTGTTCACCTCAATCTTCAGCAGCAGTCCAAGGGATGAGAATTAGTAAGACAACAGCACCAAAGAGTGGCTGAACAAGATACAGTCCACATAAAGAGGCAGCCACCGGGATAAGAAACTGTCACATAAAAATCTGCATTAGAACATTTGGTTCCAGGCAACAACAATGGAATGTTCATACAGTAGTTATTGAAAACTGTGTGTTTGAGGATGCTGAATGAATTAAATCCCCCTCCCCAAAAAAAGCACATATACTGAGAGAGGGAGAGATGAATGGCTTCTTTTGACAGAACAAATGTCGCGCTTATTGGGAATGCGATTAAGTCTGTAGGTGTGTATGATGTATTGTGGTTTTCTCGCTTTGTCTAAGGCAGGGAGACAAGCAACGACCATTAAACCCACGTTAGAGGCTGTGGGAAAGAGCCTCAGATCCAAGAAGAAATTTAGCAAATAAGAGAGAAAAAAAGTCAATTGGTATGTGTTGAAAAATTACAAAGCAAATGTTTTAAAACTACAGTCAACTACAGGAAAATGAAATAAACTATTATTATAATATTACTATGAAGATGCCTCATATCCTTCTACTTAAGAACAGTTTTTTACCTTAAAGATAATATGTGTAGTAATTAAATTTCCTTCGTAAAATAGAGATCTTTTTATATGCATGCTCGTTTTATTAAAATATATTGGGTAAGGTGTTATTTTCTTGATATTTTTACTAGACTTTACAACACTTGACGACTATGAATGGTGATGATGAGGAGACAACATCATATTGTTTTTTCTGGTTGACTGGTTACATAAAATAGAAATTTTAATAAAAAACAAAAAAAACTTTTTTATGGGTAGATAAAGATAATCTTTATGTGGAATCGGTGATAAATACATTATTAACAGAACTGCTCAGGCACGGCTGCTGATTCACAGTCAGTATGGTTGCAGGTAGAGGTTTCAGTGCAGTGGATGGGGACAGCTGGGGGGTGGGGGGGGTGGCGGAGTGGATCTTAGTGGATCTCTTGTCTCTGTGATGTTGGCAGGAGAGACTTGGCTAATTGGAGGCCCGGCGGTAAAAGCGGTTCATTAATGCCTCTGCCTCTTGGTCCCCCTGCTCAAACACCTTGCCTCATTTATCTCTGTATTTACCCACTCCCCCCAATCCTAACACAGGACCTCAGAGCACACCGAAGGTTCAACATGGAGTGGGGGGGGGGGGGGAGAGAAAGAGAGAGGTGAGAAGGGGGGAGAGAAAGAGGGAGAGAGAGAGAGAGAGAGAGAGAGAGAGAATGGGTAACTTATGCTCAGTGGGAATTAACAAAGCACTTAGTAATTAAATCTAAATTGACATTCTGGTAATTAGCCTCTTGATTAGGAGCAATAACACAATTAGCCAACCAGTCTTTGCTAATTGTTAATTAGTATAAGCAAAGTTATTGTGTGTGTGGGAGAGGGAGGCATGTAAAAGAACAAATGTTAATCTGTCTCTCTTTCAACAGCCGCGTCCCTTTTCTTTTTTCTCGCTGCTTCTCCATTGAGCTAGCAGGCAGGTTCATTGCCTTTCTCTTCACTGGAGCCGCATTCAGAGGCAGCAGTCAGTAATTAGCTAAAAGTCTTATCGAGGATATCATCAGAGAGCAGGCTGAGCCGCGCTGGCACATCTCCATGTCTCTCCACCTTTGCCGAGCATTCCTCTTCCCCCCGCCTGCGCTCAGCGAGGTGTCATACGGCGGGTATTTGTTCTGAATAAAGATGTGATGTGGATTAAATACAATCATAAAGGGGGAAAAGAAGCCACAGTGCTGGAGATGAATCTTAAGGAGATGTAATTCATCTAAAAGGTTTTAGTTTATGAGGGAAAGGAACAGAGCACCTCATTAAAGCCGGGGAGAGGAGAGAGGACACAGCAAAATAGATGAACGGACAATAAAGATGTTCCAGGAAGTGGAATTTACATTTGCCACAGGTGAAACATGGGTTATTTTCAATTAAGATGGACTTAGCAGAACGATAAATTTCATTTACACAGTACTCTTACACAAACCTGAAGCACTTGAGGGCTACCACAGCCCCGTTTTTGAAAGACAGACAGGGACTGAGAATCTCTTTATTTCAACCAGCTCATCCCTCTATCCCTGCATCTGTGGACGCAGCAGTCACACCGCAGCAGTAAACATCTTAATCTCCTCTCACTGGGCAGAACGGTCGTTACTGGTGAGGAGCGTGGAGGATACGGCGGCATCAGCAGTTCCGCATTCATTCACGCCCCGCAAGTTCACACGCGTGCACATTCAAAAGCCTCCCAGTGCACAAATCATAGCCGCGCGCTGATGACCCTTGTATGTGCGTACATGCACATTTTGGATAGGGAGGAGGTACCCACCTTCCAGATTAGCTGCTCTCCCAACACAAATATTTGGCAGCAGGATGAGCTGTCTCGGGACGCACCGGAACATGAAATTAACCAGGAAAGGTGGAGGTGCCGGCGGAGATGGAACCGCCCCGCTGAGCCGGGAGGAGGAGGTGGAGGGGGAGCTGCATGGTGCCACCTAAAACTCCTTCACGGAGCAAAAAGTTAGCTCTGCTTGGAGTAAATTTGTACATTTTTACTCTCAATTTCCTGTAATGAAATTTTGATATGTGTGCGTGTGTGTGTGTGTGCGTGTGTGTAGGTGTTAAAGGGTCTGTCTTGCGGTAGCTCCTACTGTGTCCCACCCACTGTGGCTCTAATTGGATCCTTATTACCAGGCCGGCCTCCATCCTAGGAATGATGGATTCATACCATGCAGAATTCCATTAATCATTCCTTATTCACAGTCCACTCCGTGAAGAGGGCAAATTCATTTCTTGGCGCGCCGAGCGGCCGGCCCTAATGAATATTCATGGAAGGAAATTTGGGGTCAGGCCTAATAAGGGAGGTAATTTGTAATTTGCGCTGTTCCTGCTCAGGTCTTGTTCAGCAGGTTAACCTATAGAACAGACAGACACATGCGAACAGGCGGCAGCACAGACACACCAGCACCCACACTTAAGCATACTGTATTTTTACTCCAAACCTGCCGGGTACCAGCAGGAGTCCTGTACATATTCAGTCTCAGTTTCTGAGCATTAGCCTAATATTAGCAGTATAATGAGGACGTCACCGCGCCTTAAAAAAAAAAAAAGGAATGTGAAGAGGTTGCCTTTTGCAGCTGTGTTTTTTCTCCTATAACGTCAGATATATGACACACGTGAAATATAATAATACTGACACTCTGTTCTCGTTCCAAAGAATACGTAGGTTGACCACTTAAGAATCGAGGCCACACTAACTAAACAGAAGAATTTCAATCCAATAAAAAGAAAATCTGATTCAGTGGAGCCCTACAGCTGGAATAAAACAAAGAATAAAAATGGCCTTAATTTTTGCAAAATGGCGGAGCCTTTTTTCCAGACCAAATAAGCCCTGTAGACTGTTGAACACTTTGCTCTGCTTTTACATCACAGTACATTACCCCCAAAAGCATTTTTACTACTCTTTCTGAAATTATGCCCACCTGGCATCACTTAAAGTCACTTAATTAATAATTTATCAATATATTTGAAGTGATTAAAATTCATGACCAGAAAGTGTTTTTAAAATAGTGCCCTTGTACCCTCAGGGTGTCCAATCAGTGCACTGCATTCGTTAGATCAGGAAGGAATAATTAATTGTACCTGAATGTTTAGTGGGGTCAGGCAGTAGAGGAAGGACGCCTACGGTAATGTGTGTGTGGGTGTGTGTGTGTGTGTGTGTGTGTGTGTGTGTGTGTGTACGAGTACAGAGGATGGAGAGTGTTAGTCACAAGCAGGCGTTCGCCTTGCATCACAACACAGCGGAGGACGCAGCACGCACACAGCCTGGGCTGTTTTATTACACACACACACACACACACACACACACACACACACACACACACACACACACACACACACACACACACACACACCATTAGCAGCATCCTATCATTTTCCTGGCCACCCTGTCATCACCCTCTTGTCGTCACTGCCCTTTCTCTTTGTCGCTGTCGTCAACCTCTGTCGCAGAAGAGAGGAGCCATTAAGTAACCATGATTTAGACGTGATGTCAGAGACCTGTCCCGTACGGGCACACGCTCCGCCTGATTGACAGCTGAGCGGCTCCTCGCCGGGTCAGCACAGGGGTGGGCACACGTCACAGACACACACACACACACACACACACACACACACATACACACACACACACACACACACACATTAACACACACATACATACACAGGTGAGGAACAACTAAGCAACTCAGAAGTGATATGTAATGCATATAAAAGCATTAAGGAATATTTTTAATTTTTACTTCACTATTGATTTTAAGGTTGTTGTTAAAATACTTGTAGATACAATTAACTAAAACTTTATTCGTCTAACTATACAACTTTATATATATATACTATATAACTTTCAGTTAACTCTCGAATTATTAAGACCAATAATAGGCTTTACTATTGAAGCCGGTTAATCAACCATAAATTAAATCAGTTTCTATGATAAATAGAAAATATATTAATTTTAAATAATGATTTAATATAGAATTTGTAATTTTTTGTAAAAAAAATAGGATTTTTAAAGAAATTCCTCTTTATTTAGTTTTTTTATTACATTGAAATGCTGATTCTGAAACTATTCTGCATATTAAGTATTAGGTATTTTTCAGCTGATATTTTCATGTGTCCAAATAAATGTTTTCCATGCTGTTGCTGTATCTGAACATGTTTCTACATACCGTACAAACAAGATGGGACAGACACAAATGGCCAAACGCAGACAGGCTTAAGCCGCGGCGAGCAGAGCACTGGGGGGACGTGAGGAGGCCAGCGGGGCACAGAGAGGTGCCTCGGCAGAGAAAGACATGTGCTGCTGAAGGTCTGAATAAGGAACACAGGGTGTCTTGCCACGGAGGTGAGCAGACTGGTCTGTGTTTCTTCGTCCTCTCATGTATAATACATCGCTTTCTGTTTCACCCCAAGGTTCAGAAGCCCAGGGCCCCAGAGACCAACACAGTCTTTTAAAGATATGTGCTCACTTAATCACTGAAGAAAAGGGCCCCTAGAGCAAGCCTAATATTATAATGAATTAATTCAACCAAAAAGGGGTATTAAATTTCCTCCCTCTTAGGATACCAGCTGAATACATTGACCTTTGTGGAAATCGCCCTCTAATTCGAATCAGGTTTTCGAGTCGTTTACAGACTAAACTTGTTTCTTTTTCTCCTTCCATCCCTTCTGTGTCCGCGTGAGTTTGTGCAAAGGAATTCAGATTCATAAGCACGGGTGTAGCTTGTGCGTGCATGTGCGTGTGTGTGTGCGCACGCAAGTGCATTTTGTCCCTATATCGTCTCTCCATTTCCTGGGTGTGTGTATCTCCCTGGATCTATGTGTATTTCCGAGATCACGTGTCTGAGTGTGTTTCTGAAAACATACGTGTAACAGCGCACAAAAGTGCATGTGAGTGATCCCTAGTTTTATCTCCCTGCTGCAACACAGAAAAGAACAGAAACTTTTCTTATTACCGGGGAGAGTGGTGGAATAGCAGGCAGCTAAGTCTCTGTCTATCTCTGTCTCTCTCAGTGGTGTAGCCGACTCCCCAGTGTACTCCGGGTCTTCAGTAACTCTGACTGAAGTTCAGAGGGGTTAGGTAGTATACTCAGGAGGAAAGGGGGAGACAAGAGGAGGCGGCAGAGGGGGGGGTTAAGTAGGATTGGAACAGTGGCAGTTTTAAAACAGAACTTTAAATCTCCACCTACGAGAGAGAAGGAGGACAATGGCGTCATGTGGCGTTACGTTATCTTCAAGTCTGTGGAAGGCAGGAGATGAGAGGATGAGAATAAAAAGAAGCTCGGAGAAGGGCATACAAGTGATAACAGCTGTGGGCTGTATAATCTATGCAGCTTTTCAGGGAGGTATCAAAAAAAAAAAAAAAAAAAAGTCAAATCTTGGCGACCTTCAGATTGTAAGTTCACTAAAACACGCCTCGCTCTCAATCTCACCCACAACAACACCAAGCGAACAGGAGAGGATTTGCAAGATGGATGGATGAGTGGATGAGTGGATGAGTGGATGGCTGCATGGATGGGTTGGCAGATAGAGAAACAAACACGGCAAAAGAACAAATAAATGTCAGGTGCCATTAGTTAGTCAGTAATCTTCATGGTTATCTGGTCATCGAGGGCGATGATATTCACCATCACCTGAGGTGCTGCGTATTTTCTCGAAGATAGATTCATAGTCTGAAAAAAAACCTGCGACGGGTGTGATGCTGTATCCATCACTCTCATAGTCACTCCATCAGCTGCCAGTGAGCGGAATGGAGTGGTTAACCTTCAAAATGTGACAAATTCTTCTGCCAGATGCACTATTTATCTTAATAATGATAAGCTTAGTTTACTAACTACCATCCAGACCACGACGCCGAGGAGACGTTGTTTGTGTTCCGTCTTCGATGGTTCAAACAGCCGGAACAACAGTTTGCCTGTGATGTTCCCGAGCAGACTGTCGGTGGAATTTAGAGATGACACCATGTCTGTAATTTGACAGAGGTTGCAGCAGATGCTCCTTCTGTCAGCGGATGACATTCAGTCCGATTCAAAACAACATATTCATTTTCATTGCAGAGAAATGTCAGTCAGGCCTTGTTCGCCTGACGCGCGGTGATGGGCCGTGTTGTGGACCGCTACCTCCCCCTATGGGCCATGAAGGAACGCTCTCATGGCAACTGGGAAGATTTTTTTTTTTTTTTTCTTTTTAATGACACATGGACTTCATTTTGCAGCAAAATTGAATTTCTTCAATAAAGAAGCACCCCTGATCTGATTTCTAATTAATTTTTCATGATGTTGGTAAAAAAGAATCTCATTCACAGCTTTCAGAAAATGTCTATTTCAAAGAAGCAAAAGTCAGACTTCTCAGTTTGACCGAAAGACAAAACGAGTTTTGATTTTTAAACACCAGCCACGGAACAATAGGCAGCGACTCAACTTGCTCATCTTTCCCTCAACCATCTCCCCCTCTGTAGGCCACATACATCTTCATACAAGTCACACCTCCTCTCTTTTCTGCCTCTTTGTCTGTTGCAGTCTGAGCAAAGTTAGGAAGAATGATAAAGACCAGGAGCCCCCTCCGTCCTCACCTCTCCGCAGCTCATCTTTTCACCTCCACACACATGAAAAGACTGATCCTTCCATGCCACCGTTAATGGCGGGGACATTATTCATCTCTCCAGCCAATTTGAGCTTCTTTTCTTTCAGGAATAGAGGCATGAGAGGTTGAGAGGAGTCAGCGAAGAGTATTAAATATGTAAAGGAAAACGGACAAAGGAACACCGGAATAAAGAGGGGCAGCAGAGGTGGGAATGAAGAAGGGCCGGAGGTGCTCGGCGATGGTGGTGAGACCAAGTTAGTTAGTGAGATAATGTGAGGGAAGGAGAAAGGACTTGTCTCGCTGCCTGTGTGATGGCTGGTTGTGGGCTCTCAGTTGTGACCTTTCAGATGTGTAGCCGCTTCTATTCAGGCTTTTCCAGCACTGAACTGAGGTCCGGTATGGATCAAATGCGAATGGGTCAAAAGCGAAAACCCCATGTAAACACAAGACTGCCAAAAAAAGTCGGAGATGAAATGGTTTCAGAGTGGGCCCAAAAACTTTAGGACAACTTTAGTTTGCAGTTCTGATGAATTATAAATTTTAAAATCAATTTTGTGACATGGTGCCTTCTACTTCAGGGTTTTTTTGTACCGGGTATGCAATGCGTGCCTGCAAAAGTGATAAAAAAAAAGTCTGCGAGTGGCCCGGGCAGCAGAGATCATAAAGCACCCTGTGATTGACGGCATCTTAATGGAGGAGGACTGATCAATAAGTAATATCGGCGAGTTTTAATTCACAGCAACACGCATAAACCTTTACAAACTTCCACAATGTCACTCGGCGTTCGTAAAAGTTTTCCCCTCATCCCCTCAGACAAAAAGCAATGAATCCATCAAAAAGTCTCCTCAGTTTTATAGCCCTCCCTCCTCCTCTCTTCTTTGCCTCCTTTCATCCCTGCCTCATCTCCATTTTGATGTCTGTCTATTAGCAGAAGGTGAGGCCTTTCCTGCTCTCACATCCAGGGGCTAAATTAGCTCAATCAGCCCCCTTTCACCTCTTCTTCCGTGGGCTTCAAGCTGAGTGACACACAGCTCCCCTGGGAGACAGGAAGGGAGGGAGGGAGGGGGACGTATACCAGGAGCCTAGCGGCCAGAGGAACACTGTGGTGGTGGTGGTGGGGTAGGACGGGCAGGTAGAGGAAGAAGGTGGAGTGAGGAGGAGAGGGTGAAAAAAAGGAGGATTGGCTTTTGGATAAATTATGACGCCTCAATTCGTGCTGCTCTGATAGCATCCCTGAAAGGACCTCCTTGTTCCCGGTTTGTGGAACACGAATTAAAAAGCCTCGGTGATTGTTTTTCTTTTTCCCCTCTATATCCACACGTTCCCCGCCGCCACCACCACCTCTTCCAAAACCCCTTCCTGTGGGGCACGGCGCTGCTCGGGGTGCCGTGCCAAACCCACTTCAAGAGGCCCTGCCACCAGAAAGAGAGGTGATGAGTGTCTCTTAGCGTGTCTCCCCGCAGGCGCACCATTCCGAGGCCGAACTCTGCGTTTCTGTGCCAACATCTCTTAAATTGCACCTTCATGTTTGATTTGTCTCAACCCTTCGCCTCTCTCCCTCTTACTAAACAGCCACCCAAGTATCTGTGGAAGTGCAAGGCAGGCACTTCTGCTGCGGTAATAGCGGTGCATGCGTGCGTGTGTGTGTGTGTGTGTGTGTGTGCTGGAGGGGAGATGGGCGAAAAGGTGGTGATCGGAGTGAGCCATAAGATCTACTCTTTGCGGCTCTACAGGGATTTATTAGACTGGGGAGTACATTAGCATCATAAAGACCCGGGAGAATGGGCCTGTGGATGGGCTGCAGACACCACCACTACACTTTTAACATGCTCTGCAGCATCAGTCAGTGTGTGTGTGTGTGTGGATAAGGAATAAGATTACCCCTATTTAACTTAAGAAAGGCTGTTAAATGGTTTATGGATCATCCGGAAGCAACCTTGGACTAATACATCAGGGGGAAATTGGAGAGAGCTGCAAAAGAGGCCAACAAAGGAAAGAGGCAGGTGAGATGTGGAGGCTGCACCTCTGAAGAAAACGGTTGATTTGACCAAATTGGCGCCAATAAAATGCACTTGTCAAAACCTTTACATTTTCCAATTTCCATGGGAGTTTCTGCATCCCCCCCCATACACACACACAAACATGTGCATCTCATCTACAGGCAAAAAGAAATGTCAGTACAGTAGGTAGTGTTTAAAACAGGATCCTTTGACTACAGCTCACTCCTGTCTCTGCCTGTGAGGCATCACGACGCCAACGGAGACACTGGAAATGTCATCAGCGTACTAAAGATCTCTGGTGCTCCCTGCTGGACGTATAATGGAAGAATATATTGTGGATTTGTCTCACCAGTCCTCTGCCCAACACGCTCATACCGACAGACAGCACTTATAGTCTTTGTGGCGAGCATATAGCTGTCAGGTGGATTTATTTCTAAAGGCACAGCTGTCATATATAATTTATATGGATTCACATGCATTTCTAACTTAATTCCACTGTTAAATTGCACCATTCTCACCACAAAAGTATGTGACCACTACCTCCAATTAACTGCTCTCCCAACATACTAGTTGTTTGTCTTAGAGAACATCACTTTCTATAGTCTGTGCGCCATCATAAGCCTTTCAAATCTCCTCCTTTAACATCACTGCTTCTGCTGTAAGGTTTTCTTCTACTTCGAAGAATAATAGAGACCTTCAGATCTCTTTCTCAACAAGAAGATTCATCTTCAGTGGAAGAACATGAGGATATTATCGCATTCATATTTAATCATGAATAAGATAAGTGATATAAAAGACTATTCTTGAATGTAAGTATTACATGACCAAATTTAAACCTGATGTAAACTGTTCTGTAAAGCTCTGACACACATTTATTTTCCATTTGTTCTCACACCTCATGATTCTGGACCTTGCTTGATTTATTATTGCATATTTATTTAAAGATTTTTGTTATATAACCATTATGCGTTTTGTCGGTATTCACAAATTACCAAATATCCATAGGAAAAAAACTTTTTTTCATCCCTAATATATTGATATCATTAGACTAATAACATTTTCATGGAAGTAGATTTTCTGGGAGAAAACTTTTTTGTTGTTTTTGCTTAAAAGGAATTTAAAGATTAAAAAATGTATTTATAATTACTTGTTTTGTTTTTTTTATCTAAAACCATATAATTTGTTTGTGCAATTTGACTTGGGTAATGTACCATACCAACGTAACCTGACCCTAACCTTAACCAATAAAAATGCACATGACTGTTACATGACAGATTTTCGCCTGTGAATGATTAATCCAAGTTGTGTTTCTATTATTTCCTGGAGACTTTACCTTAACTTAATAAAACGAGCCTGCAACACACCCCACAAAAAAAACAAACACTTGAAGTCACAATATGGATTCTGGTAAAACATTTTATATTCAGTAAAATCAGAACCACTTTTCCCTGTGTAGTTTGCTCTACAGAGCGCCCTCTAGTGGAAGAGCAGAGGAGGCCTGAGCAGGTCTTTGGAGTGTTGGCTGGGGGACAACAGTCAAACTGTGGTTGAGAAGGGAAACTCTGGCAGACAGACAGAGACAAATGCAGACTCAGTGATATGACACCATGGCAACCACAACTCGGCTCAGAGTTTATGTGAAGTCAGTCGCCCTCCAGTCTCCATGGAAACAAAAGTCAGGAAGAAGAAAGGCATGGCAGAAGAAAAAAAAAGGTGGACCTGCTTCGATCTGACCAGAAGCACTGGTATGGTACAGTAAACCTTACATTCATAAAATGAGCAATTTGATGGCGAATCAAATCAAAAAGAATCACCTTTCATTTCATGTCTGGCTCCAAATTTCACAACAGAGAGGGAAAAGTAAAAAGTAAAACCCCAATCATATAAAAATGGCATCATAAATGTACATAATCGCTTCATCTCTCTAAAGTCAGTTAAAATCTGGAGGTTCATAAATGGCTTCCCGCTCCTTCCCCAGTAACACGCCGCCGGCTCACATGCCGTCACGGTGTCCTCACTTAACATGGCTCTGAGAAGAAAGGGTGGTTTTTGGAATAAAAATTGAAATAGAACTAAAACAACAAATACAAACAAAATACATTTAAGTGGCTTAGTGGCATAAAACATCTAAATAAATCTTATTCCATAATTCTTCCATGTACAAAGTCAAAACAATAACAGTTGTAATAACTAGTTTCCAGTGCTTTGGGAGTTAAAATAAACAACAAACTATAATAAAGAAAACAAACACTTCTTTTAATCGAAAAAAAAAATCACCATCAAAGTTTTTTTTTGTTTTTTCTTTACCTTCATCAGTACTGATCATAAGCTATATGAAATAAAAGCCAAGCCCCAGATCTCCCGCAGCAGAGACGCCACTCAGGTCCACATCAGCCTGCGACAACTGGACGTCAGTTAGCCAATAGGATAATGGATTCAGCAGACCTGAGCAGCACCTCTGTAGACTGCAGCTTCACTCGACTTGACGGGGGGCGGGGGGACTGAAGCACAGGAGACTGAATAATGTGATGATTTAGAAAACAGCCTCAGGGCACACTACAATGCATGTGTGTGTGTGTGTGTGTGAGTGGGATCGTGCATGTGAGCCTGCTGGTTTTAATGGATGCCTGTTTGTGAACCGGAGTTTAGCGTTGAATGCATGCATGTGTGTCCTAATGCCGTGTTTAACAGTGAAGGCTGCACTACTAACTGCTGTCAGCTGAGGCCAACTACTTCTCCCACTCTCCAATCGGCTCTATCTTTACTTTGCCTAAGCCTCTAGTATGAGCTGTCCTCTACGAAGTCACCTCTTCTGCACTAAACGTAGAATTGCTACTGAAGCATTTGCAGGCATAATTGAAGTTTATATTAACTCTGAACACTGGTCATAACCTCTAACCTGTAAAAACTTTTGAGGAGCAGCAACTGCAAAGTTCAAAAGGCACATTGAAAGGGGTTACGGGCTTACATGTACGTAAAATGATCACGCATTCTGTTACAGTACCTGAGTATTTTGACACCTCACAGATTTGGATGACACTGTTTTTTTGGAGACCATAGAATGTCTTTCTCTACTCTCCAGAGTAGACACGCTTAACAGTGACTGTGTCTTCTTTGGGCAAAGGTCCTCAGTGTCAAACGTGTTAAAAAAAAGAAGGTGTAGAAACTGGGGCACAGCAGTGTGAGTGAGCGGGTGTACATGTTTGTGAGAAGATGACAGATCCAGAAAATGAAAAAGAGCTGGATTATCTGATTCTTACATCGTCCACCCAGTTGGTATGGACACTGGAGCTGAGCAGAATAACACAGGTCTTTGTCACACACCAAACAGCTTGTGCTTGAGGTGAAGTCAAAGTGTGGAATAGCTGATTGAGGAACATAACAATGAGATTGGACTGCATCCCCTTAAGATAAATTATGTATGCAAGGCCATAAAGCTATTTCCATTTTATTCACTATAGGTCGTTCAATCATTTATGGTTACTAAAAGAGGTTGATGTAAGGGGAAAATAACTTGTCCTCTATCAAAAGAGACAATGCACTCAGTTGTCCTTGTATCTGATAACTTCAATCTAATTAACTGCTGGTTTTGTCCCCCTCAATTATGATTCAGAGCCACCTTTATGGAAACGAGGCCAAGTGTGCTATATAACTCGTGACCTGGCAGTGTTGGTTCACCCCTTGTAAATGCTCAGTGTGTTGGGCAAGGTTTCAAGCATCTCAGTTTATCTCACATCCAGTCACAAGCATGTATGTGTGTGTGTGTGTGTGTGTGGGGGGGGTCTCTGTGTGTGCATATGGTGCACATGCATATATGTGTTCAACTGTGTGAGTGCTGGTAACTTGTTTTTTTCCATTTTTTTTGCTTTTGCCATTAAGTAAGCCTAATTGTATAACAAATGAGTGTCATTAATTCGTCTGATGCTTCATGTTATAGACGTGTCATGTCTTTTTCCTTTGTGTTGCTTGTGCTGTAAATGTGTTGTAATTTGTGCTGATGTACCGTCACTTTTTACACTGACACCTCTCTGAAACCTCTGCGTGTGCTTGGAGTGTGTGTATGTGTGTATATGTCTAAAGTATGTCTCCATCGTCTATGCTGAAGCTGGATCTGCGGCTGGAGTCGACGGAGGCTTCGGGGGACATCGCGGAGAGCAGCGGGTCTCCGCCCATAGGGGACAGGGGCTCGTCCATCATCAGGAAGCCCAGCTCACCTCTCCTCCCCTGGACGTCCAGTCCAACCAGGTCGCCCAGCCCCGACATGCCGTCTGAGAAGCCTGGCATCCCATCACACAAGTCCAGCGACTGGGCAAAGTCAAAGGGCTGGGAGCTGCCTACGGCCGGGAACTGGATGGGTGGCTGGGGCTGGAGGTGCTGGGGAAGTGGCGGCAGGTGCCTGGGCTGGGGCTGGGCCTGGCCCTGTGGATGGAGGTGGTTCTGTGGAAGGAAGTGGTGCTGCTGGGCCTGGTTCTGGGGTAGGTGCTGGGGCTGATGGTGAGCTTGTGCCTGGGGGTGAGAAAGGTTCTCCTCTGGGCTGGTCTCTTGTTTTATATAGGACCCCATCATGTCAGGCTGGCTTATGGCAGAGGGAGAGGTGCTGGGCAGGCCGTGCATATGAGCCTGCATCTCCAACTCCTGTTCACAGGGGTTAAAGGCAACATGATCAGTACCAATGTGTCAGCTGTGGTTGTGTGTCTCTAAATGTGTGTGTGTCACCTGGATACGTAGCACCAGCTGCTTGTTTGCCATTTCCATCCTTTTGAAGTTATTTTCCACCTCTCTGGTCCTCTGTACGTCCTTCTGCATACGTTTGATATACTCTACAGATGCTCTCAGTATAGTACCTTTGTTCCAGCGCACATCACTAAGCACACAGAGCATGCAGGGAGAAATTCCTATGTAAGTAACAATTGATATGTGTTTCATTTCTTTTCTACACTCAAAACACAGAGTAAGCTACTCACAGGTCATTGGTTTTGGGGATCATGGTGCCCAGCTCTTTAATACGATCATTGATGTTGAATCTCCTCCTTCTTTCAACTGTTGTAGATGAAGGGGAGATAGAGGTGAGTTAAAATAAAAAAAGACATGATGAAGGCAATAATACAGAAGAATCAAAGTCATGAAAAGATATATACAGAGGACAGAAAGGGACACACACTCATACTCGCACACACACACACACACACACGCACACACACATGGTCACAGGCAATTACACTTAAGTGCCAGGACAGCAGAAATGTGCAGGTTAACCATCCACCCACTAGTTGCACTCTGTCAGCTAAATCAGTGTAGGGCTGTATAAAACTGTTTTTGCAAGAGACAGATTATGGTGTGTGTGCGTGCATAGTTGTGTGTTCTGCAAGTCCTCAGCATGCAATTGATAAGGGAGTCCATCATTTAGGGAAATCATGAAGAGGGGAACTTACTCAGATTGTGATTATCTTTCTTTTGTCTCTCCTTGGCCATCGCACGGGCTTCTGCATCTTGGCAATGACAGAAAGTGATTAACTAATGGCTGAAACTGTACCACAGCTCGACAGAAACGCAGTTTCAGTATTATAGGCAAATGCAAAAAGATTTAAAAACATAAATAAGATAATAGCACGCAATGTTTTATAGTCAATAACACACTAAATAACAGCAAAAGGACTTTGTCTGTATCTTTCATAACTTCTAAGAACTTTAAGTGGTATAAAGTTAAATAATGTGCTAAAACTTTCACTTTCGCACCTGACAGTTCTCGTTTGATGGTCAAATTGGCAGGACAGGAGTTACTGGTCATAGCAATGGCTGGCCCCTTCATCCCAGGACCTGTATACACATCCAGGTGACTGCTGGACAGAGGAAGCTGGGGAACACACACACACACACACACACACAGGCAAACATTAAAAAAAAAAAAAAACCTATATGTTAAATTTAGTTAGACAACTGCAGTTCATAGATTACTCTCTGGTACAAACAGGAGTGTTCGTTGTATGATGACAGTCCTCTGGAAGCCAAACGAAAGCTTTGTGCTTCATGTAAAATGTTAAACATGTACATTTAATCTCAATCTACCGAAAGCACACAAATGATAATACATTTTTTTAGTTCTTCTTCACCACAGAGTGAAAACCCTGCAAAACTATATAACCAAAACAATGCCATCCATGCATTCTTCCATCCCAAATTTAACATTATGTCACGTAGCAGAGAATACATTTAGAAGTTTTACTTGTTTTGTAACCATATTATGACAAGGCTAAGTATTCAAGTCAAACTGGAAAAAAAAGTAATAAAAATTTTCAAATAAAAAGTCAAACTCAGGTCATACTGCTGTAAATCCGGATGATTTATTTTTATGTTTTTGATTTAGTTTCCTTAATGACTCATTTACAGCTTCACGACCCTTGGTAAGTACCTTTATAAAGTCAGTGTTCGTGTTCATTGTGCTGTAAAAAGCAGAAATCGCAGGAGATAAAGCAATAATATGGCACCTGAATATTACGCCTGCCAAACACAGTAATGATTCACCATCATCCGAGCTATTGTATCTCATCTCTCTTTATGGCATAATCCTTTTCTCTACCTTTTCCAGTTCCTAAACATTTGCGGGACGGGCTTGCACTTTAGATGGTGTGTACAAGCTGAGATTCTGTTTATGTGTGGGCTCCAAAAAAGAACTGATTTCCTTTTTGATAGTATGTTTTAATGAGTCCGTTGGACTTTTGATGCCTTCTTACCAGTTGTGTCAAGCAAGAGCAAATGTGACACTGCTAATGAGGCCTTAAAGATAAAGAACTCAAAGGAGAAGATATCTTATCTGCTGGCTACTGTGTGAGCTGACAGACCTCCACTGGTTCACTTCTGTATGTAAATTATATGCTCTGTTAAAAATCGGACAAAAGATCAGCCTAGATAAGCATGTATCTTCACTAGTAAGAAAGAAATATTTTGTTATGGTTCGGAAACAATACACGATAACTGGAAGAAATCCTATTGTAAAGTTGATTGTCATCACACTAAACTTTATGATAATAGACTATGATTTTCAGATATTCTCTATGCATATGTAGACTCAAAGGCTGCTCTATAAATGTTCAAATAAAAAAACAAAACTGCACATCAATATTAATGTGAGTATTCAATGTTGAATTATCTTAAAAGCTCTTATTCACAGCCTTCTCCGTGCTTCTACTGTGACCACCCGGACAGCCCACCTCCATGCCCCCATTCCCCCAACTAACTTAAATGAATGAACACGCGTGACTAGTACTCATTATAACTCAGTGTAAAAAAAGACAGACACACACACACACACACACACTAGAGTCGATCTGTTCACTTGTGCCTGGTATTCAGTGGTGTTCCCAGCTCTTACTAAACTTTGAGATTCCAAGAATTCCATTGAGTTTGCCACTTTAATCCCCATCAGGATTAGCAGGTGAGTTTTACTCATTGGTCTGTCTATTGGAAACAAGGCTGAAATGTTTGTTTTACAGGGTATTTGACTACAAACTCTTCTAATTTCCCCAACAGCAAACTTACCCGGCATCAGTAATGTTCTGAAAAAACATGATATTGAGCTGTTCTTAGTTACTCTCGTGCTTTCTGGTAAATTCTTGTACATGCTTCACGTTCACTGATCATCTGCAGGGTTGATCAATCACATAATCAATCTATGTCAATCAGTCTGAATTCAATCTGAATTACATGTACACATAGACAAACGCATCCTGATTAAACCAATCAACCACAGGGGACATACTATCAGATATAGCGGCGAGAGGTCGTTCAGTATTCACACACACACACACACACACACACACACACACAAAACATGTCCTTAAAGAGTCTACTCAAAACTCAATAGATGCTGTAACAGCAGTAATACACATGCACACTTACCATTCATATGTATGCCTCTGCCCTAACCCTTGCCTACCTGCAAACACATACACAAATCTACAGATACACAAACACATGCACGCACGGATGCAGGCACGCATGCATGCACACACACACACACACACACAATGTGTAGGAGCTTGTAGCCTATCGATAATAATCTTATTCTAGTTACAAGGTGCACCCCAACATGATGCTCAACATCAACTCAAATGTGCAACAATCCTAAATCCAATTCTGCATTCAACTCATCCGCACAGTCCAAAAAAAATAAACCACAACAATTTCAAAACCTCCCCCACCCACCATCCTGTGGCTCATCATATAATCAGAGACCCGAGGCTGGGAGTTAGAGATGCCACTGCAGCGGTCCAAATTGTGGTTAACCCTGAGAACCTAGAGCTGCCGACAACTCCTCCAATAACGACCAAAAGCTGATATTAGACGCTCTTAAAAACACCATTTCGTCCGTTTCTTACCAGCTGAATCTGTTCTCCTTCAATAACTTCCACAATGGCATAGGTCTTATTCATCTCCTTCATCCTCTACTCCTTTCCTAACAAGGCTGGTGTTCTTTCCTCCTCGCTCTCAGGCACAAGTAGCGCATGCAGCTCTCTCCGGCAATGCCGCCCCTGTCCTGGTAGACTGACCTCGGCAGCACTGATCCCGTCTTTCTTCAACCTCCGCTCTCCACCAAACAAGAGTGAACTTTCCCCTAACTGGACTTTCAGCCTGTTTACCCCTTGCACAAATTGTCCTCATCCCCCTTCCCTCCTCCCATCTTTTACTCTCCCCCTCCTTCTTCACCTCCCTCCCTCTGAATGTCTTGTAAACAAGTTGAACTCTAACTGCTGGCAGTTTAATTGTTAATTTTCTGAGTTTGTTCCCTCAAACACAAAGCACTGTACAGTCCTCATCTGACATGTATTTATTTAATCTCTATTTAATCAGGCAGTCTCTTTGAGATTGAGATCTCTTTTTTCAAGAGAGACCTGAGAACAAGAAACATTCATAAGACTCAAACTGCACAATAAATACGACATTAATAAAAAAAACAGTTACGAGAATCATGAAAGAAAAACATCAGAAAGCTTTACAATCTCCAAGAAGATTGTACAACTCATCTCATTCCATTTAAGAGCTGCATAGTAGGACAAATTCCTGGGGATAAGTTAAGTAATTACTGGGTTGTGAAGTTACTAGACCTAAATGAGAGAAGAGATAATTAGTTTGGAAGTTTTGGAGAGGAACAACATGAGACGGACATTTCTTCTTGACTGTAAAGAAGTAAATCCAACCATGTGATATATAGAACAATGATGTGTACTGACATTTGTCACTTGTGATAAAGCATAATGCACTATGAAACACTGGGTTTGATAGCTGAAGTGCTAATGGGCGTGCAGAACGTTAGATGGTGGAGTTGGGGAGTACCCCTACATGGTTTTTACTGCATTTAACACCAGCCTGTGATTAAGGAGTGGTGATTGGAAACCATCAAGGCAGATTAAGGATGAGTTAGGGGCTGGGCTGGGGCGGTGCTGGGACAGAGGTTGGCATCAGCTGTTCTCAGGTGCAGGGTTGGGGTGTTGTGATAGTCATTTCTGAAGGAGACACAATTAGGTCTGAGCCTTGTCCAGATTTCTAAAAAGATGGTGTATACAATTGACCTATTGTACAGTACATAAAACTGTATGGAAGAATGTGCAGGTAGATAGAGGGTCTCGACTCCTCAATGACAACTGAACAGTATGGGAAACTAATCGGAATTATGCTAGAACATCAGGGGTGTCAATAGTATTGTGGGACAAGTCAAAGCGAGTGGACGATGTGTAAGTGTTTGGACTTATGCCATCACTTTTAAAGAAGTTGAAATCGTTGATCTGGTAAAAAGTGATGGCTGATGAGAGCCCGTTGTGCAGAGCCTGGAGCTTGCTGAAATTCCCAACACCAGTCTTTGAGGAGCTGGCATTGGACTGGCCCGAGGCTCCAGGAGGACAGTGGACAGGACAGGCTGCAGCTCCCAAAGCACATCGAACCTGTCAGCCAGCCTGACCCTGGTGGTGGAGGATGAGGGGAGCTTACACCCCATTTCTTGTCACCCTGGTTGACAATCCAGGGTTTAGAAGTAGTGGTTGTGAAACAGATTCATGACTTGGGTTTAGCTCCAGGCCTGAGACAGGGGTCCTCCTTGTGGGTTTATCTGTCAATTAGCAGCTGTGGCTCTGTGGTTAACAGAATAGACTTGGTGTTCTGTTTGGGAATGTAACTCTTTGTAAAGCTTAGAGATCCAAACTTTCAAGTTCTGCAATTTTTTTGATTTGGGCAAAAACATCCAGAAGAGTCTGGAAGAGAGGTTAGTTGTGGCATTGTTGTAAAAGAATGTAAGGGCACAGTCGGCTATATGCAAACAGGCCAAAAATAGAATGAGACCCGTGTGTGTTGTCTGTGAATGATCTCCTGCTTGAGTTAGATTCCTGTACTGGATAACCAATATACAAATGAGAGTCTGATAGAAATTGATTAAAAGGTTAACTAATCATGGACAACACATTAAAAAAGTAGCTAAAAACTCAAACGAGCTAAATAAGTGGCAGCAATCAAGCAGCAATCAAGCAGCGCACAGCGTCACATGTCTTCCCTTCAGTTTCTAACTATGTCCAACATGGTTTGGGGATGGAATGTTTAGTGTTTAAATCAATTAGACACTTTTAAGTGAGTAAGTAAGTGAGTTTGTGCCTTTTGTTGGTGTGCAAAAAGACATAACAGAATGCTTCCTTATTTGTCAGTAAAGGTACTCAGCAAGAGTAACAACTGAGTCTGAAAAGTGAACAGTATGGACATGAACATAAATGAGGGGAATGACACAGAGAGTGTACAGACGCAGGAGCGGAGAGCTTCTGAAAACTCAAACTTCTGATGACTCGGCATAACCAACCCTTCACTCATTTAGGACAGACTGTGCCAAAAGGAAGCCCTCAAGCAGATCAGGGACACAGATAACTGAATATGCTGTGAATGCAAAATTTCAGAAATCTAGCATGGTAAAGTTTAGGCATTATAAGAGGTGTGAGCCATTTGTAATTACACAAAGTCTGCATATAGCATCAATTCTATTTTCATGTTCATCATTTTGTCCATTGCTAAGTCTATATTTTTATGCATTATCTACATAACATGACCGATATCAACATGTCATTCATATGAGTGAATGGTACTGTATATTAAAATCCTCTTATGGTTAAACAATATCATTTCATAAAATATTGAAATGTTCTTAGTAGAACAAAAATTATAAAGGAAGGTATCCTGAAATCCCACTTACTGTGTTTGGCATCTGGATGGGGTCGATGTAGGCCTGAATATCATCATAACTAGACTGCATGTTGATGATGTCATCAATGACCTCTTCCATCTGAAAAAACAGGAAGAAGTGTTACTTATGGTATTAAATAAATATCCAGCAACCTGTAAGATATGACTTTAAGACAAAGATGGTGATGACATCTGAATACACTTTAAACAGTCACTACGTGTACACCTAACAAGGCACCTGAAACCTGATGCCCTTCAGGCCTCCAGGTGATCTCGCTTGCAGGTGCATGTCTCACTCAAGCGAAGACTTAAGAGAGTCCCTGTATGTCATGAAGACTAACTGGTAAAACTGTTTTCTCTTAATGAGACTGAAACAAGAAAGGTCGGGGGTTTGAGGAGGAGAAGGAGGAGGAGGCTCGGTCAAAGTCTGCCAGGTTCAAAGGGCTGTGCATTGTGCTGTTGCTCCCTGTCACTTTTTAAGCTGTAATTACTGCAGCAAGGCCATAATGGAGCATTTAAACTCCGATGATAGCCAGTCTCAGTTATTGCCAGTTAGTAAACACATTCATTTACACATCTACTGTACGCACGCACTGACACAAATGCTAGCCCAGTCAACCACAGACCAATTAAATCATTATGATGCTTTCATAAAATGTGGAGATCATGTCACTTTGGGGATAATATTCAATCTTCAGAATTTTATATAGCTGTGCAATTAAGTCATATTTTAGGGATATTTGTTCAGTCTGGCTCTTGTAAAGTGTATCAAATAAAATGACCAGGAATTAATGTTTGTGGGTTTATGTTTCTGCTGCCCTCTGCCCACACTTTCAGACGTACCTCGTTCTCGTGACTGGAGCCGATGTTGAGCATGGCCATGGGGCTATTAGGGGCGCTGTTGCCGGACATGAGCTGCTCCGTGCGCATGTGAGGGGAGTGGAGGGGAGGGGGCGCAGACGCCGAGCTGCCCGTGGGTCCCATGGTGGTGGGAGGGGAGGGCTGCATCGGTCCGGTTACTGCATGGACTGTCTAGAAAAAGAGAGAGAGAGAGGGGAGGAGAGGGTGAACACCATCTAACGGGCATCCTGAGACGCTGTAAACGACTGATAAGAGTAATGCCATAAATAAATACAGTGAGTTCTGTGGATGCTGCAGACAGATATCCAGCATTAAAAAGATACCTGTTTGGTGGCACAGGTGGTAGACAGATATTCTTTCACTTGTTGCCTCCGAGACTGACGGATGTGGTAGTCGGTGGGATTCTCAAGGTGGGTCTGTACCTGTATTAGAGTAGGACATTAAAAGTGTGTTATCCAAACTCATTCCATTATTAATTGTACTAGTTCAACCCTTGTGTGTTGATCCTGTTGATTATTTTTTAAGATCCATTGCTTGGTGGAAACATGGTGCATACATATTTTTTTGTGGTTATAGGTATTCATAAAGACATAATCATATCACCGAAACATCAACAAAAAAAACCCCACTAACAACAGGATAGAAAGCAGCTGAAACTGCCAAATTGATTGACAGATCTTTTAACAGGGATATATACTAGATAACAGCTAAAGTTATTGATGCCTGGAGTTGAAAAGGGTTTGTTCATGAGTAATGTTTGTCCTCACGGCAGAAAAACAGGCTCATATTTATTTCCATATATGCTCAATTGACAAACTAAAAAAAATGAAGATTTGTCATCTACAAATTAAAACTCAGATCTGAAAGTAACAATCATTTCTATGGAGATAAGATGTTTCACAAACATTTAAATAACATCAGAACCATGACCCAAAACATTATTGACTTAAAGGATGGAAAAGAGCGGTTTTAAAAAAATCAGTCCATATGAGCTAAATCCTTTCTCTTGTTTATACTGGCTATTAAAACATCCCCTTCAAATGTGCTTTCAGTGTAAGTGACAGTTTCTACATAGTCGTTTAACACAAAAAATGCATTTCCATGGTTAAAAGCTTACTGTAAATGGGACTTTAACAGTCTGAGTTAGTCAATTCACGGTTCTGTTTAGCATAAAATCTCCTCTTTGCGTTTCCTCAGACAGTGTTTCCCTGTTGAGCTGCGGTGGAGGCATAGTAATGAAAAATGGAATTTGGCACTAAAAACACTGCAATGTTGAAAAATATCTGCTTGAATCAACCAATTTGAAGCTTCGTGTTCTCTCCAGATATTTTTGCACTATGGAGGGATCTTTTGGGGGAGCAGGTTAAGAGCAGCTTCTGGCTATTGTTTTAAGAACGACAAAATGTTGAACTTATCCTTTTGTTATTAATTATAAATCAGATGGTCATCTACAACAGGACAACATTCATTATGTTTTTGCAAAACATTTCAGTGTTCTAATTCATGCATTAAAACTCTTGCAAGACTACCCCAGATTACATATTAACTTAAAGGAAATGAGTGTCAATCAATGTATGTATTGCCATTATTAACTACTACATTTTATCAACTGTCATCCCTAAACCCAGGTGATTATCATTAAAATTACATTTAGAATTCACATATTTATTGTGTTGAAGGAGTTTTTCTACCTCAGCGCGTTTTATAACTGACAAATTAAGACGAAACCCGCAACACATGGAGCATGTGCTTTAAATGAACACACTATTATTCCTGCCCCATAACACAGCGATGGCTCTAGGATGTAGTAGTAGGTAAGCCACACTAAATCCTTTGGTGTGGCTACAAAGAGCAATGGGCAGGCCTCATTCCTTTACATCAAAGATTAAAGCTCAGTACAGAGCAGGCCTGCTCTTCGTTACTACAGACCAACCTCTCAGCCCTCCAACCCCTCTGTTTTATAAGCAGCAACGGGATTAGATCAAATGAACCAGAAACTTTTCAGTAGATGTTTCTATGGCCGTGTATTCTTTATGTGAACTTCACATATTTTTATACCAAGTCTTGACAGAATAAACACACATGATTAATTATCAGCTTTCAAATGTAACTTTTCAGTCCAAAGGAACACAGCGAAGGATGTATCACAGTCTCCATGGGCCTGATGGACAGACAGCTTTTCTTATCTTTAACATAATAATAACTAAATTCCCCACACCCACACACCAAATAAACTGTCAATACAGAAAATTGCCTCATACGGTTACCAGCACATACACTTCTTTACAGATTTAGCTGCATAATAGAGTATTGCACAAACCCATATACACATAAACACACACCATCAAAGATAAGGACACACAGGCATCTTTGGAATCGGGCAAAATGTCACTTCAGCTTCACGTGTCCTGTCTGCCTCGCACTATCTACAATGCTCCTGTCTGTCCTATCACCAAACATGTCAAACCTCTCTTATCGGCCCAACATCCTCCCCCTTTAGTCTCCCTACCTGCGTGCTGCTCCACTGCATTTTTCTCTCTCTGCTTTTTTTCAAATCTGCCCCTGATTTTCCTTTGAGAGGCAGCGCTGTGAGAAAGGCCACGATGCTAACCGCAGTTCTTACCGCCTCCACGGCTCCCTCCTGTCCTGTCAACTCAATGAGATAAGTGTAACGCATGTGTGTGTGTGTGGTGTTTTGGACCAGATGTCAGTATAGTATAGCGAGAATTTATTACACACATAATTTTGGTTACAATCCAGAAAAACAAGAAGACATAGAAATAACAAGGTAAATCTGTGGTCAGTACAACAATGGACCAAAACACAAATGCTTTGCCCAAATACTTTAACCTTTCCATAACCGATGAACAATACACATATACATATGTATACAAATATTTTTTTAGACTTTTCTTTTATATGCAGTAAATGAATATTTGGGGGGTTGGGCTGTTGTTTGGACAACAAATGCATTTTCACTACTTAAAATTACTAAATTCATGGTGAAACAATATTTTCATTCTCCAGCCATCCCAGCAGCTTTTTGAGAACTAAAGGCTGAATGATGCTGACAGGCTGATGTCCAGCATGTATAATGTTGAATATATGCTCCATTTTAATTTAGCACTGGTTTTGTTCTAAACTTTGTAAATATAAAAAAAGAGAATTAGACTAATTAACATATTGGCCTGTTGGTGGTGCTAAATGGAAAGTTATGGGATCCCCAAAGTTATTATATATATCATCCTGTGGAAGACACAAATGTCTGTAACAAATATAGCAGCAATCCAGTCCACAGGTAAAAAATACTGGCTAAGCTGTTGTACAGATTCCGGCCTAAATGCCTTAAAAATTACACTCAAATAGAATACTTAGTAGATATTTTCTGATAAACATTAAAGCCAGGTCGTAAAGAGGTTGACATCGACCACACGCAACCCCTGACTGCTGCTAAAAGGCTGCATTCATGGCTGCGGCACCAGAACCCCATCATGGCAATAAAAAGACAAAAACGTTGTGTGCAGGACCGGAAGGAGTGGGTGGGGAAGTACCCACGGATTGCCCAAGACATAAATGACGACATAAAGGTGTTGAAACTATGACGTCATCAGCGAGCCACAATAAAAACATTTTTAAAAAACACTATCCAAATTTTCAATTTCCAGCCAATCTCATCTGGTCACCCTATCTGGGAGAGGTGAATACTGTAAATTCTCTAATATAGGCCTGGGCCTTTAAAGGCTAAAATTAGACCCAGTTTTCTATTTATATTTGTTAGTAACCTTTGTTTAGTTCAGCCTAACAAATGGACCTTTTTTGAAGAGACACCACTGGAGTTACCGTGATGTGCCCTAAACACTACAAGTTTAATAAAGTTTGTAACCCTGCAGGTTGTCACAACAGTAAGCAGAGCATATGCATCATTGAAGTAACAGTCTTTAACACCGGCCACCGTAACCCTTAAAGGTTTGTGTGCTGGTGGCTTTCTAATGAGCTAAATAGTCTCATCTGTATATTTTTGCATTTAACCAGCCAATGTTAGAGACCTGGCCACCAATATTAGAGCACTTACGGTATCTGGACAATTTTATCTCATCACCTTATTATACCCAAATGTTACTAGGATTAATCCTCTTAGGATCCTGTGTGACAGAGTTCCTGCTCATCCATCTATCTAAGAGACAACATAAAACATATTTTAGTAACATGGTGGACCTTGCAACCAACAAATGGACTTACAGACCACAGTATATTCTCAACCATATTGTAGTAATCATTTGATTATTCATTGAAAAGGTGTGTTTCTTGTTGTGGTACTGACCTTGAGAACCTCCATGGGGACCTGCATGCTTTGGTAATGCTGTGGGGCGCTGATGGCCGGCGTTGGCGCCGGTGGCCCGGCCATGCGCTGCTGCATGTACTGCAGCGCTGCATTCTGCTGCTGCTGCTGCCGCTCGCGCTGCTCCTCCTGCTGCAGCTGGTCCCGCATCAGCTGGGTAGGCAAACACACACGCACACAACGCACACGTTCATCACATTCATTAAAATCTCCGGACCTATAAATTGACTTTGGTTGGCGATGCCCTTGTCGGGTTTTGGCTTCTGTTTTAAGAGCGGACCAGCAAGCTGGCTAATTGTCAGTAATGCACAACTGGTGACTCACCCATCTATTAAATCACCCTGTAGGAAAAGTATGTCAAGTAAATATATCCAAATACCAAAGGCTCTAATAGCAGGGCCAAATTTATCAGTGGAAAAACTGTTTGCTGAGTGTAGATGCCATGACATGACCAGAATACCTTCACCAGTATCCACCGATTAAATAACACTACAGAAACTGGACTAGGATGTCCTTACCTAATGGAGGGCTTGCATGCACTGTATACTGGCTGGAGGAGGGTATTTGTGTTACCTGCATGCGCAGGCCGACGCGTGAGGCCATTGCTGGGGGGCGAGGGGGCAGGGGAGGGCGAGCCGACGTCAACGCACCGCAGTCCAGCCCGAAAGGTAGAGGAAACTGTGGAGGAGACATGCAGGAATTAAAAGGCGTTTAGAGGTGGTCAAGAGTGAACGGGTGGAATGAAAACAACCAACATGCAAAATGCCAAATGCAACCTTAGGTTCGATAGCATAGATGCATTTTTGTGTGAGATTATCTTCTATCGACGGTCTGCAGCTGTTTTATTGTAGATTATTCAAATTGATTTGCTATCAAAATGGATGAAGTGTGAACACTTCCACCTGAAATGATTTATTCTCTTCGTACAGAAGCCTCGATCAGCTTGTAGTTCTTCCTGTGTGATTTATTCATGAAGTGGTGAAAAGGAAAAGGAAGTATTGTGATACAACAACTGACTGAGTGATTAAGTTAAACTCTTGGCTTTAAAGGGAGAAGATGACCATTAAAGAGTGTTTATCAGTTTGTTTTAATATGACCTATTTTAGGAGGCATAATTTGCACTTAAGCCATACACTAGGTCTTGACCTAT